>OMNM01063835.1:14242-28294 GCA_900302745.1 Parablennius parvicornis | reverse complement strand
CTCAGGGAACACACACACACACACACGCACGTAAACACACACGCACACACACACACACACACACACACACACACACACACACACACACACACACACCTGACTATAGTGGCACAATTTGCAGGATGTCTCGGCGGCTGTCCGGTTGAAGAGTTTAAACAGTAGGATGACAAGAAAGAAGCGGGAGCAGATGTGGAGGAGTAAAAAGAAGAGACTATCGGGATGGAAGAGGAGGAGGTGGGAGACGCGTCTGACACCCTGCTTTTATCTTCTCAGCGAAATTGAATTGACTTTGGCTCACGTTCAGGCGGAAAGCGAGCAGGCCCTGATTTTATTCCCAGCCTCATTTTTGGGATTACTCTTTTGGCTGCGTACTCGCTGCCCCATAAATGACCCACCAGAATAAATAGATGTTTTTTTTTATTTATTCTTGAAATGTGGTTTGTCATAAAACACACACGAGCACTCTCGCTCATCTCAGAAAAAAAGAGAACAAAAGAATAAAAATCTTAGCGGCGTGAGATGTTGACGACGCTACCGTGTTCTTTTTTTTTTTGTCATGTTATGTTTGAAGGAACAATGAAACCCTGCAAAGCTGCGTGTTTGAAGTGCAGGTTTTGTTTTTTTGTTTTTTCAAAATGAGAAATGTCACACTTCGGACCTGAATTTAGTCGTCACGCCGCAGCAGGAAGAAAAGGACCTTGAGCATTGTTTGTTTTTGGGTTCTTAAAGAAAGAGAGTAATGGGAAAATTGATGCAACATGGCGTTTGAAAGGTTTATATTTAGCTGTAACCCCAAAAAATCCTCTTGAAAAAATTACAAACTGGAGAGAGAAAAATAAGAATATAACGCTAAAGCTCACAGCATGTTTAACATATGATTATTTCTTTTTTTTCATTTTATATTCAGTTATTATTCACTGATTTGTGCTGTCTTTAACACAGTAATTCAATCATCTCTATCCACCTATCTTCCAACATTTGTGGTGAGGAATGCATTCAATAAGTGCTCGGTATTGGCAGCTCGATAAAGTACTATAAAAGACCAATCTGCTCATTTTGTAAAAAGCACAAATGTAGACAGAGAAGTAGAAAAATGTGTTGTGACAAAGAGAAGAGGTGAGAAAGAATGAATCAGAGCCAGAGTTCTGATGTGGAAGATGAAATGTGGGAGTTTCTCCAGCAGGTGCAGCTCCAGTAGTTATCGATCAAGTGCTCAAAGTCAAAGTGAAAACACATCAGCTGTAGGTTAATGTTTCCCAGGCGAGAGCGACGGCAGCAGTCTTCACACTGAGCGGTTTCACTGGCAGATAAACGTCTTCATGTCCAAAGAACGAAGACAAGAAGAGGCTTCATGCTGCACAGGTCTGGAAACAGAGAATGATGCTGATAAAAAGAAGATAAAGAGATGTAAGTATGAGAATTTTGGTAAAAGAACGTCATTATATACAGCATTGTCACAAGAAGTTATTTTCACATGATAACCTTTTGTTCATCAGATTGAATTCATGTGATTGAGTCATGAAACTACATCGTTTTCAGACTTCCTGCATAAAAATGATGCATTTTCACCAGTGTAAGCGGAGCTTCTAATTTTGTGTTTGTAATGGACTCAATTTACTCAGTCTTTTTTTATTATCTTAGCATTTCACTGAAGCCATTTCGATCCTTTCTCAATTTCGTTCTTTGTGTTTTTGGTGCATCGCCTGTGTTTTTTTGTTTGTTTTTTTTTTCAAGATTTTTGGATTATTTTTTTTAGTTGCTTGAATCTATTTTCTGTAACAGAAACACAAAAACCTTTGTTGTTTTCACATCATGTAAACAAGGCCTAGGAGACTGCAGCACATTTACAGCTCTGTTAGTCTGCATTGCGTTTTATGTTGAAAAAGGTGTCATTTCTTTCCTGAGCTTAACTCCTCCAGTTTTTGTTTTTTTTCCATAGATCATCGTGAAAAAGTTATGTTGCTAAAAACCAGTCTGTGGTGCAAAGAAGGTTCACTGAGGGTCACTGCTCTAGACTGTCAGGAAAAAAAGGGAATGAAATCACTCCACAGGAGCGAAGCACAACCACTCAGGTCACGTTTACACCGACCTGTGCTTTTAACAAAGCAGTGACATTTCTCTGCGTTTGGACCTTGTTTTTACACATAAACGCTGTTATGAGTCACCTAAAACGATGATTCCTGAAAACTCGAGCCACAGCGGAGATCTGGACAAGAACCGGTCTCTCGTTGCGTGTAAAGGGGGATAGGTGGATAGTGATGTCATGATATGCACCGTCAGCATCGTCTGCGTCATCAGTGTGCGACCCGTGTTTACAGTTCTGTTATGATAATGGATCCAGTGAAAGCAATGCTCTTTTTTAGGTTTGTACAAACATGTTTGCATTTACAATCACAAACGCGCTGTTACGTTGGTCCAAACAACGATCGTTGCGTCTTTATTTAAGCAGGAACAGGAAGTCATCTGTGCCATTCGTGCATCTTGTTACACTGCCCCCTACAGGTTTGGCATGCTCATAGTAGCTCTGAACCAGGTAGATATGTGGGTCCATTCAAAAACTTTTTTTTTTTTTTGGAAACGATCATGTGTAAATGAAGGGTTTTTTTTTTTTTTTTTTACACGTTGAGGGGGAAATATCAGTTTAAAAGAAACCCCCCCAAAAAACCCAGGTACGTGTAAACATGACCTGCACATGGTTGTTCTAACGCAGCTCATCATGACAAACAACTCACATCTGCTTCCACTGTGTTGAAGCTAAAATCAAGTTCAGTGAAAACACTGACTTTAAAGGGCTCGTAACTCAAAGTGACGAGCTTTAATAAAAGTTTTTATTAGCTGAAGAACAAATCAATCAGCAGGAACATCGTCAACAGAAATTAGTCAAAGCCAAAGAGGTTTGACACCAAAGTGGGAGACCAGTCCACTGAGGAAAATCACAACTGTGTGGCATGTCAGACTGTCCTGTTCTGACGATCTGACAGGCAGAAATTACAACCACGCTTAGCTGTCCGACCACATCGCCTCCAATCCTCAGAGTAATGTCTGCTATCGACATCAGTGGCTGCACGACACTGGCGCTGCTCACACGTCGGCCTGAGTGTCGGAGTGTCTTTGTCCCTGGCCGTGTTCATTACACGCATCCAGTAGATAACGTCTCCATCAGTGCGGACACGCATCATCGGCTGCGCGCTGAGCTGTGAGCAACTCGATAAAGCCGCCGTCATTACACACTGCATCGATAATGACGAGATGCGCTGATACGGCGACCCACTGACAGGAAATTCCGTGGTGCTGCGTTCAAGGCCCAGATTCCTCCCCATGAGGAAACCATACATCAAATTATCATTAATTATTTTGATTTTATGTTGGGTTGTGCCTGTTTTGTAGTATCCTGATCTTGTTTTCCTGTTTGATATTTTATCAGCTCTCATATTATGTGATTTCTTTTACTATTATTTATGTAAATGTTGTGACTTTGTAACCTAAATTTAGGGGTTATTCCCCCACTTATTTCAGTGTTTGCCATCATTTTTAATCTCTAATATACATTTAGTCAATTTCACAGTATTTTTACTTTTGTTTTGTGTAA
This sequence comes from Parablennius parvicornis, assembly GCA_900302745.1. Taxonomy (NCBI): domain Eukaryota; kingdom Metazoa; phylum Chordata; class Actinopteri; order Blenniiformes; family Blenniidae; genus Parablennius; species Parablennius parvicornis. Next base: position 24,705 of record OMNM01063835.1, on the reverse strand, counting down.
AGCTGTTTATTTGAACATTATTATCTGAACTACTGACAACACTACATATCTGTTTCACATTTCATTCTTCTCTTTTTGTGTATTTTTATAATGATCTATGACATATTTTTGTTCCATCTTCTCTGTGTGTGTTTTTTTTTTAACATTTGCTTCTGGGTGCTTGGGTTGGATCAGAATATTATATTACGGAGGAAATTTGCAGCGTGACATTTTTGTGCATCAGGAATGTTTCATGTGAGTAATTCTTCTTTAGACTAAAACATAAAACGTTGTGGCTGGTCATGAAAAATTTAAAAAGCTTCAATTATAATAATATCATCTTCATTAAAATGACACGTAATTTTTTTTGGTTGTGGAATTCTAAAATAAATAAGTTGCGTGTACTTGCCATTGTTAATGTTTAAAGTGTGTCATTCTCTGCACGCGTGTGTTTGTGTGTGTTTGTGTGTGTGTGTGTGTGGTTTCAATACAAAAACAACCAACACCGCCAACCTGTGGTTTGGCATGCCAACTACACCGTTTTCAGTAATTCTGCAATTTCTATGTAATTGAACACTGTTTTAAAAACAATTTTTGCCTGTGTACACATTTCAACCTGAAGGACTCAGACACAGGTATGCTTAGAAGAGCTTTATTGATATTGATATTGAAGTTATTTGGTGCCCAGACCCCGGCGGAGGACTGCGCAGTAACGGATGCCTGGACGCGATGATCTCTGATTAGTCTTGCCACACAGCCTGGACACCGGAAGAGGATGGTCTGGTGCAGCTGGAGATTTGGTTCTTTTGCTCAGAGGGAAACCCTGCTCAGAGGGAACCATGCAGCAGAGCGACTGTGGAATGGAAAAAAACTCAGTTCCAACACGAAGAATCCTTTGCAGACCCTGGCTCAGAGGTGGCTGCTTGCTGCTAGCTGGCTGGGTGAGGATAGGAAAGTCTGGATTCTCCTATCCTAGGAGAGTCTGGTCGGGTCTGGATTCGAACTGGATGATGAGTGTTGATGGCGACGTGGATGCGAGACCCGGAGGAGGAGGGGTTGAGGTGGGCGGTGAAGCAGCGATGCAGCTGAACAGTTGGGCTTGAAGGAGAGGGCTTACAAGTTGGAACCTGACAGATGATTGGCCGGTCGGAGGCGATCCTTGGCAGGGATTGGCTGCCGAGAGTGGATGTGCCTGGACATAAGCATTGGTTGGATGATTGCCGGAGGTAGGGGTTGAATTCCAGGTTGAATTAACGTTTTAAGCTCGATTTGTCTTTTGTTGTTTGGATCTTCTTCATGATTTCATGTTTCACAATATGTTGTGTCTATTTTTACCACTTCTTTGTAGCAGTTTGCTGCTGTTCATGCTTACAGTTCACGGTTCAAATAGAAGTGTCTGAGGTTATATTTGAGCTTAAAATAGTTTTTTGGTGTAACTTGCTTTTGCTCAAAGTCCACTATGATCAGCTCAGCAACTTTGAACTGGACAAAGATGTTTAGGTGTAGATGTAGAAGCACTGTGGTGACCCTACACTGAATCAACAAAGTTTATGTTAAACATATGCATAAAACGCTGCACTTCATCCACATACAAAAACAAGCAGTCTTTGCCATCAGGCCTCAGTGATGATATTCACTGTCAGTCTGGACTTCAGTCAGCTTCCACGAGGAGAGGAACAGGAGGAAAGAGGAGGAGGCGTGTCGATTCACTGCTCCCTCGCTGTGATGGGGATTTCCTCGCCGAGCTGCGTCTGCCTGACGGAAACATGAATCTGACAGAGGTGAATGGCGACGTTAACCGGAGCTAATCTCCCCGTTGACACACACATCAAACACGTGGCTTGACTTTCATCCACATGCCGAGCCGCTGCACAGAAATGCAGATTAACATGAAACACAGGCAGATGAAACAGATTAGTTTGAGTTCAAGTGGAAACAGTCAAACCTCCATGATGAAGACCAGTGCTGGTGATTTGATTGATTACTGATTAGTGTGAGTCACTGACTCACTCATTAAGTTCATCTAGCGGGAGGAAGATGCTCTATAATTTACGCTGGTGCTTCGTTAAACAAACCTTTATGAACTAATGGTGAGAGGAAGCAACAACAAACCAGCTGAAACAGTAGTGATTCCAGAGAGCGCTAGGGCCCCTCTGACAATTACTAATCATCTTTATAAATAAACTGAAACCAAAAAATAGGTCAGAAACTGAAAGATAAATAAAATTAATAAATTTCTTTTCAAAATACTAAAGAGTTAGCTAAGACACAACTTTCATTAGTTACCGTACAGTACAGCTGTTGTCATGGTTCCTTGATTCTCTCATCCTAATCACGGGCGCTCGTGTTCGCCCGGGGCAGAACACCAGCAAGACGGTGCTGGAGTATCAGCACACTTAAGTGTTTGCCATTTTTACTTTCACGTTGCTTTGTTTGACAGACTTGGGTGTAGCGGTGCGACAGGGACACGAGGCCCGTCTGGGGGGGAGGGGCGTCCATTGGTCATTTGATTTGGTTAATGGAGTGGATCACTGAGTAATCAGAGTTTAACGTCATAAGCTACCTGGCTTCATTCTTCTCAGGTGTGGGAGGTAAAACCAAGGCTGTAGGACAGTGTTTAAGATATTACTGTGGAGTGAAGTTTGTCAGCTACGAGATGATTCATTCATGAGGAATAGAAGGGTAATAACAGGGTGGCAGTGGCTCAGTTGTTACAGTGGGTTGCCTCTCATTGGGAAAGTTGTGGGTTCAATCCCTGAACAGTAAAAGTGTCCTTCAGAAAGACACAGAATGCCAAAATCCTTCGAATGGATGGACTGAGCGCCTTCATTGGTAACGTGCCTTGTGAGCTGCTAAAGCAGTGGGAAAGCAAATCCACTAAACATTTTCTCCACTCTGATGATGATTATGAGGGTGTTTGACAGCTATATTTGTCTTTGTCTAAAATCGCTTCTGAGACATTTGTTGATTTCATCAGAACAAGAAGAGCTTTAAAGAAAGGAGAGTCTGAGGGAGAGTGAGACACCCTGAAGACTGGGGCGGTGATATCTGAGGTGTGACGGTGACGCTCAAGCTCATGATTCAAAGCTGCACCTCTCGGTCAAAAGACCTCAGTGCTGCGGAAGTCATCACAGTGGTTGTTTTAACACATTTCTGTGTACACGGGTTCAGCTCAGAGCGCACGTGAGATTAAGGATGATGACTGTTTTTTCTTTTATTCAAGCGCTCCTGATGCCAAACTGCTGACTTGAGATTAGTCATAAATCACAAGTCTTATCTTTTCTTCTAAAAGAAACTTCATGTTAACACAAACCTCTTCAAGGAGAGGAATGCTTTCCTTTTCCTTTTACCCTCTGTTGATCAGGTGGTGCAAATCAAAATGTCAGTTGCGCAGTTCTCATGTGTGTTCCCTCCCGGAGATTGTGCTGATCTTATCATACATGTATTAACACTCTCTATTGTCACAAGATACATTATACCTCTGGTACAGTGAAACATTCTTTTTTCCTTCAACAGTTTTGTGTTGATGGCTTTATAACCCGGGTTTTAATATGAGCAAGTGAAGACGTTTCAGCTGTCTAAATACACAGGATGTCTATGGTGACTTCTGTGAACCATCCAGAGGACCAGCAATAGTCACTGAGCATCAGATCTGGACCACAAAGCAATGTAAGAAAGTGGTTACGCTTTTTTTAACCTCACATGGATGACTGATGGTTGATAAGATAAGATCCTTTAATTAGTCCCTTGGGGAGATTTTTTTGGACTCTGTGGAGCTGCAGTTTAAAAGAGTAAAACAACAGTTTCAAAAAAGAATCAAACAAGAAAGGTCAGAGACATACTTGCTTCGAATCTTGTGATTTTCTGCGGTGCAGCAGAAGATTAACATGATCTCTGCTATGTCCAACTGTGTCCGAGGCTTTGGCGGATTCTGTACTTCAACTAATGGTCATTTAAAAGATGATCTACTGAAGTTAAAGTCGGCTTTGAGGTAAAGTGTCCACTGTCTAAAACATTAGTGAGAAGTTGGTCAGATTTGATTGGTCATGCTTTCAAACTGTGTGCATTGCTTGAATAGGAATCACATGGCACCAGGATGCTTATGACGACCCGGCGGATGCAGGTGATGCTTTGAGTAATGAAATTGAATCTGAGGAACAAATCAATCAAGTTTAGGGTGTTGAATTGGCCTCTGAATTCTCCATATTCCAAGCAAGCATTTGTGAGAAGGGCTGACAGAATCTGCTGGTAACATCCTGGTGTCAGAGGTGTGTGGAGTCCAGAACGGCAGGTTTGATGATCATAATGTTTTTTTTTTTTTTATGATTGTGTATTACCATCAAATGAAGGCAAATCAAAAGGAAACATACAGCTCATTCAAAGTCAGAAAACATAGAATCACTGAGAGCTTTCAGCTTTGAAGTTGAACAATGTCATTATGTAAGTGGAGAAGGTAAAGCAGCACACACACACACACATACACTGTGACAGTTTGAGGCTTGCCTATCTCTTAGAAACATGCGAGATGCCTGCTTCCATGCAGGAGGCGACTTTCTCCTGTGCGGGTGATTAAACTAAGCCGAGCTGTGGTTTCATGTGAGCCTGAAACACGTAAACGTGTGGAATTACACTGACAGACAGCGGAGAAGGAGACTTTAATGTTCTACCTGCTGACCTCACGATAATCCACTCTTACATCAAAGCCTCACATTAAACAAACCATCTCTCTGGAACCGGCACGTCTCACACCGGGCGATGTTTCAAGAGTTATTAGCATGAGCTGCAGACTCCAAAGACGCACACAAATTTCACGTGTGCTTACGTACTCTAAGTTTACCTTTCAAGTAGAGCAGTGGTTCCCATAATGAGGTCCAGCACCCCCTTTGGGGATGCCAGAGATGAAAGGGGGACTGGAAGCTTCGCTTGCTCTGAGAAAAGATTTGAGAAAGTGTAACGTCTTAACAGACAACTGTCATCATGAAATCAGGACTGCAAATGGTTGGTCTGCTAGTTGTTCTTCGAAATAATTCAAAATATCATTATATGAAGAACTACTCTCTCATGTATTGAGCTTAGGCCCCGTTTACACCGAAAACATTCAAGTGAAATATTGTTTGTACGTTTTCATTTTAGATAGATTTTGCTGCAATGTTTTGAAAATGATATCCATTTAAAAAGAAAAGCTGAAAATGTAGTTACATGCCACACCATGAGCTGACGCTGCTTGATGCTTTTGTAATGAAACCACACGCACACAGAGTACAAGACAATGTAAGATTTTTTACGGACAGACTGCGAAGTTGTAGTGTATATATGAAACTGTAGAAGCTGTGTCTCACTGCATTTTAAAGGCTGAACATGTTTTGTGGGTCCAGTAAAATTTGATTTGGTGGAAAATTACAATTTTGGCTCTTTTGATCATGAATGTTTCAAACCCTTGGTATAATTGTTATGGCTGCTCTGTGGGCATCAGGCTTTTTTTTTACATTCACCATCATGATATAAATCTAAAAAGATCCGGGCTCAACTCCAAATACACAATCCTATGAAATGAACTCTCAGATGAGAAGACGGCCACAAAAAAAGTCAGCCAAAGATAACTGACGCAATCCCTCAAAATGGAAGGTGACGATTAACAAACTACCAATTTGGCTCTCGAAGAAAGAAACTGAAAAGCTAATACATTTGAAGATGACTGCTCAAAGTTGACTCTTGGAGTTTGATCCAGTTGTGTGAACTGAACGCTCCAAATACGCGCATGCCAACTTTTACACCCTGAAATCAGTGGCTGCTGCTGATTCCACTTCCCTCAATGACTGTCGGCTCGCTGAACTATAATGTAAGGACAAGATTATTTCTTAACTAACCTTTAATGTAATAAAGAGAGCCTCAGATCTTCTTCAGAGTGCCACCACCTCATTAATTCAAGCTCTTATCTTGTCATAAGGTCAGAAATCTTCAATGAAAAGCTTCTTCACGTCTGCCTCAAATCAAATCTTTTGCTTTTCCCATATCGACATCGTCTTCTCCTCCCCTCTCTATTAGGCTCCTATCTTCAAATTCCTATGAGATCCTTTGTTCTTCTATTTCAACTCTTTCTGATTTTTTTTCTTTTAATTTTCTGTCACCAACTTAATAAAATGCACCATCTCCTCTCATCTGGTCTGCTAATTTCCTTTCTTAATATTCACGCTGTTTCCTTGGTCTCTGTGTTGTTACATTAACCTCTGAGCCATGCAGCCTTTTAATATTAAGATACAGAGATTATTCAACAATGAAACTCATTTTCGAGTCAAATTGGGTCAAAGCAGAAGCTCAGAATGAAGATTTGACTTGATAGTAATGAATTAATGTTCAGTGAGTTTTGTTCAGGATCAATCAATTAAATATGCTCTTTCATTTCCCTTTATACCCAATATATCCCCGACAGTATGTAAAAAATGTTTTACCCCAGAAAAGGATTTGTTTTGATCTGAAGTGTATTTCATGGATAATTGTGCTCCACGTTTTCAAATTGAAAAAGATTAATGCACAACTGGATCTGAGTATTTTGCACATTGCATACACAACAGGAAGTGAATGATTCACGTGGCTTCAGGGATGTAAAAAGAAGAACTCTGTGTCCATCTTGTGGCTCTGCACTGAAATTACATTTTCCTGTCGCCAAAGCAGAGACCCAGTGAGAAGTTTCTGTTGAGGTGGGCCTGTAAAGAGAAGGAAATCAGAAAAGTCCCTTATTGTTGAGAGGCCAACCAATGTGCAGGTAAGTTGTTAAACACAAAGCTGGAACCATTTTTGCAACTTTATATCTGGTATAGCTACGGAAGAGGAGTAAGGCCACTGAAGAAAAGAAAAAATTCTGAGGTTGAAAAAAAAAAAAAACACCTCATGCTCTTCAGAAAAAACTCGAAAATCAAAGTGGAGATTTTTTTTTTTTTTCCACAGAAAAAAAATAAATAAGAAATCGATGTCAAGATTTTTAGGGCCACTGAAGAAAAAGAATTTCGGAGGTTCCAAGAAAAAAAAAGAAAAAAAAGACATGCTCCTCAGAAAAAGGTCGAAAATCAAAGTCGAGATTTTTTTTTTCTCTGTGAAAAAAAAGTTTTTTTTTTTTTTTAATACAAAATGAAAATGTCCGTCCATCCACATGCCAGCGCATGTTACTGCCTCTGCAAAGTGCACTGCAGAAGGTTTAAGGAAGTGGTGAAACGACGCTTCAGAACAGCCCAGAAACACCGTGCAGTTCTCATCAGTATCAGACTTTGGAGACGGTGCAGCCTGCAGCTCTAACACACCCCCGATCCCGGAGTGCTTAGAAATATATTATTATTAAACAGGAAATCCTGTGTGAAGTCATATGTCCATAAGCAGTAAGTAACCCCATATAGTCCGAATTAAGCGATTTAATGTGATTTATTGGTTCCACCAGCAAATAACGATGGATGCACAGACTAATGGAAGCTTCTAGTTTGTATTAATTAAAAAAAAAAAAAAAACTTTCCTGTGTGGAAAAAAAAAAAATCTCGACATCGATTTTTGACTTTTTTTTTCTCTGTGGAAACAAAATCTCGACTTTGATTTTCGACTTTTTTTCTGAAGCCATGAGGTGGTTTTTTTTCTTTCAACCTCCAAATATTTTTTTTTTACTTCAGTGGTCCTAATACTGTTCCGTATATAGTTGGTATGTTATTTAGAAATAAAATATTTTTCAGAATATGTGTAATTGCATTTCTTGTTTACTATATAAGATTTGACCTGACAAATTTTTGAAATTCACTATGTAGTGCCAATTGTATGAAACTAGGCCTGTTACATCCAGGCCCCATTTACAAAACGTTTCAAGGCATCTTTTTTGCAATTTTGTTTCATTAAACTTTGCATTTACACTGCAACATTTTGAAAATGATGTTTGTTTACATGGAAACGATGGCAAAGCTGAAAAGAATGGTAAGCATGATGGGCCCCTCGTAGGTGTTGTTGGTTTTTTTGTTATGAAAGCAGACACACATGTGCACGGAGAACAATATATTTAAAAATACAAGTTTAGTCAAAAAAAACTTTATTAGAAGTTTTTGCGTGACACAAGGCACAGAGTTTTTTCCTTCATGAACATTTTTGTGAGAATTCTATCCAATAAGTTACATTCATTCCAAATTGAATCTTGATTCAGACAATTCAATGTAAAATAGTGTTAGTTTAGTTTGTCTGTCGATGTGGAATCTTCAGCTGCACCAGCTGGGACAAATCAAAGGCCTTAAACTTTACGAAAAGAAGCCGCAAAGGCACAGTATGGTTCCATATACACACACACAAACTCACAATCCTCAAGAAAACACACCCAGGTCACCTCCGGAGGTTTAGCTAGCGCTCTTGCCACTCTTCTTCTTCTTTTTCTTCGGAGCTTGTTTCTTGGAGGAGTCGGGATTGGAGGAGGCGGCTGCTGCTTTGGGTGAGTCTGGATTGGAGGAGGCGGCTGCTGCTTTGGGTGAGTCGGGATTGGAGGAGGCGGCTGCTGCTTTGGGTGTGGTTTCAGTGGGCGGAGCCGACACTGGAGGTTCTGCTGTTTCCTTTACCGGCTGCTGCGGCTGAAGCTTCTCATCCTCCAGTGGCTTCACCTCACCAGGCTCCTCTACAATCTCCTTGGCTGGTTCCGGGTTTGTGGGTGGATTAACCTCGACTTGCTCGACGGCTGGTGGAGGTAACGGTTCAGTCGACTGGCTTTCCTCAATCCGCCCCTCGCTCTCTGGTGTTGGCATTGACATAGTGGACTGGCTCTCCTCGATGGGTTTGACCTGCTGCACATCTCCGACCTCAACTTGTGTCTGGTTTTCTTCTGGTTTTTGGTCTGTGTGGCTCATTTCATTTATCAAAACTTTGGTTTCCTTTTCCTCAGCTGGTAGCAGGTCTTCAGATTTTGTTGTGTGCTCAGGGACTGAATCCACATCCTTTCTCGCTTGAGTTTTGCTCGTGAACTGGACAAAAGCAGAGGCAACCACATCTTCTACAAGGTCTATTTCTTCTTCATCATCGTTGTCAAAAGGTGTCGCCAGGAGGGATTCGGCGAACTCCTGCAGCCTGGCCTGCTCCGTCCTCAGACGGGTCATGTCCTCCGTCAGAACTTCGTCCTTTTCTTGTATTTCTTGGATCTCTTTGGGAGTCAAGAGGGCAGGTTTGTCATTGGAGTTGAAGTCGTCGTCCTCATCGGGGTTTGAAGCACAAAGGAACTTGGACTGGATGCTGGAGTTGGACAAGCGAACTTCTTTGATCTTGCTGTAGAGGCCTTTCCTCTCTTCCTGCAAGGCCCGGCACAACTTCTCCAACTTCTGAATCTTCAGGACAAACAGTTCGTACTCTTTTCCTTTCTCGGTTCTCTGGAGGAAGAGGAATTAAGACAATCCAAAGTCGAGATCATATATTCTTGACAGTTTAAAGCGTCAGAGTTCCTCCTCAAAATGTTTTACACAATGATTTGAAAATCAACATACCTCTTCAATCATGTCGGTCAGAGCTTTGTTGCAGTTCTCAAACCTTGCCTTCCACACATTCGACTCCTTCTCCACTTTCTTCATCTTCTCTGACATCTTCAAGAAAAAACAAAGGAAGATTTGCAAATGCGACTGATTTACTCTTTAAGTAGTCCCAGAAAATCCTAATCTGGCAATCAGAATGATTAAAGCTAGTCAAAGGGAATCCACAATATGTGACTGCAAAGCCTCATCATGTCCCATCACTTGCTGATTACTCACAGTTTTGAAGAAAATTGGTAAAATTGATATTTTTTGCCCACAATGAATGCAAAGAAAGGCTTTGGAGGAATTGTTTCATTTTCACCGATCCTGAACCTCATTCACACCAACAAAACCTCACTCAGCAGTCTCCACCTACATTGTCCATGTCCTTTTTGAAGCGGATGTAGATTTCGTTGCTTTTGGCGAGCGTCTCCTGGAACTCGTCAAACTTCTGAGCGTAGAGAGTCAACTGTGATCCGTCCAAAAAAAAACAGATTAATATTGTAAAAGGTCAAAAGCAGATCATTAATTATCGACTTAGGAACGGAGCTGGTCTGACCCAATTTACAAAAGAAATTGAGTAGCATTGTTTTTAATTTGACTGATAACGTGTGACCCAAATGACATGCTCATAATACAATAACAAAAATCAACATAAAATTAAGTTTCCAAGAAAATAATGAAATACATAATAGATACATGTTATGGATGCATATTCAATTACATACAACTTTATTAACATTACAGTAAAATGTTGATTTGCAGATGCACCAAAGCAGCAAACTGCAGTTTAATAAGTGTGGTATTTCTAAGTTATGGAGTGTTACTGTAACACTGAAGTCAAGCTAACAAAATTAAAGATGTTTTAGATGACATGAACTGTAACATAATAAACAACTAGGGTCAAAAATGTGACATATAAAGGGGTGAGAAACGAATAGCATTTTGATTGACTATTAAAGCAGGGAAAACACT
>OMNM01063834.1:14465-27531 GCA_900302745.1 Parablennius parvicornis | reverse complement strand
AACATATATAAGTTGTTTATGGAAATATTATCAACACCATTTTTTCTTGTCTATATAAAAACACAAAAAATCAAAAAATATATAAAACACAAAAAAAAAACATTTATTGTTACCTTCAAATATGTACCATAATTCTATTAGTGAAAAAGATTCTGTATTTCTTTTAATTCCTTTTATTTCTATGTAAAGCCCTGTGAATTGGCCTGTGTTTGAATGGTGCTCTATAAATAAATTTGCCTGGCCTTGTCTTGCCTAGAGGCATGTCAAACCAAAATTGAAAGGGAACTGCATGAAAGTCTCAGATTTACCTTACTGAAACCAAACTAAGCACAGCAACATGTAGGAATGGATTGATTAAGCAATAAAACAACATAGAAACACAACAAGTCAAATTAACAGGGTTTTTTTGGGTAAAAAAAACAAACAAAAAAAAAACTTTGAAAGGTTTATGGTCTGTATAGCTGCACTGTGTCAGACAAAACTAAATACTGAAAAGTATAGAATAAGCTGCGTGTAAGCACATAAATAATGCATGCAGTGACTGGTTGTGCAATGGAATCCTTCATGTATAAATGTACATAAAACATTACAAACTACAGTGAAACAATAAATACAAGATCAGAAGAGAATTCAAACGAACTGTAAAATGTGTTGAAAGTGGTTGCATCCAGTAGGTGTCACTGTATACACAATAATAAGGTTCTTGTCAGGCACTCAACACTCCACTTTACAATGTGTGAGTTGTGAGGTTTACAGTAATAACTTTTTTCAGTCAAAAAAAAATGTTTTCGTCAGAGTATGTCTGACATCAATGTGGTAATCTTCCCCGGGATTCCTTGTGTTATGGTCAAAGATGGCCCCGTTCACCTCCGTGTGGATATCGACAATATTAGTTGGCCTGTCAAAAACACAAACGGGAAGAACAGTTCTGCTTTAATTTGATACACATGCGGGAACATCGTTGCATTTCTAGTTGGGTGCTTGCCTGTACCTCCTGTGGGGCTTACTGAGGGCCTCGACCAGAGCCTTCAGGTAAATGGAGTGGTGAGACTGTTTCTCCAGCTGATGTTCTTCTGTCCAGCAGTGACTCCAGAACATATCTGCATCTGCAGGAATAGAATTACATGTGGCCGGTCCGTCACAGCCATCTGTTTCCAGGTCTTCATCCCGGTACTGCCTCCTGGCGTAGGGCACAAACTCTGGAATGCTGTACCTCTGGATGAAGAAGAGCTTGGGCTTGCCAGCCAGCATGGGACACGCGTCAGCGGTGAACAGACGTCTGACAGCAGCAATAGACAGACCCCTGCCATAGAGGTCAGTGCCCAGGAGATAGTCTGTTGCACCACGGCTAATAATGCAGCAGACAAAAGCATCGCTCCTGTGGTTCTCTTTCTGTCTGAGGAGGCCTGTGAGTGCTGAATGTATGTCGCCAACACTCAGCCACTTGTGGAGAGTCACGTTGAAGTGCAAGGCTTTAAATGTTTCTTCCAACATTCCTACAAGAAAAAAGTAAGACAACAAGAGTTGAAGCGTATCCTCGCTGAGAAGATTTTTTTTTTCTCTTCAGTTGTAACTCGGGGGCCGGGTCCGATTCCACATCTAGGAAACCAAAAACCAACACCGGCGATCTCTTACTTTACCCTCTTCTTAGCCAATCTGCACAGTGATGGATCTGGATGAGCAGTGTATGTAACGGTGATGTACTTTGTGGCACTAGTTCTTATGGTTAAGTAATGTATCTCACCTCCATCATTACCCACACAGTCTATGATCACACAGATTCCTCTGGGGTTGGTGTTGAATTTGTAGGATTCTCGTAAACTCTGAAATAGAAAAGTGCAAGCAAAGAAGCTCTATGAATTGACTTCACTAAAAGGATTAGTGTATTTAAATTAGAAAAGCATTGGGAGAGTGCACCCCCCCCCCCGACGAAATTTGGCACAATTCACGGCAATGATCCTCCGGATATACAGTACATGTCAAATTTCAAGACAATCAAAACTAAATTCTATCAGTTATGATTTTTTAAACTCGTAAATGGGGTTTCCAATGTTAACTTTGATATTTTTTTTGTATCCAGATGGTTATCCGGATCACTCTCAAAATTTAATGGAATCTAGGTTGGGTCAAGAAGGCACATCTTGTGAATTTTTTTTAGGAACACTCATTCAGGAGTTTTTGCGTAAACCTGCGAACAGACAGAAAGACAAACCCTGGCAAAAACATAACCTCCTTGGCGAAGGTAAAAAAGGCGAGTAAAAATCTCACCTCGGAGCGCTGCTCTCTGCCTACAGGCAGTGCCATGTTTCTTCTGACTGATAACAAACAGAAATGAAATAAAAAACATGAGAGATCTGGGGCTTTCTCACACTATCAAAGTGAAACTGATAACACATACAACAATCACTCAAGACAGTTCTAGCAGTTTGACTGTTGTATTGTAATGGAAACAATCAGTTGCATGTGCATTAGTAATATTGGTACTGCAGTGTTTTTAGCCTTTAGTCTTACCCGTACATAGAGACTGTCCGCATCTTTGCTGAAGGGGAAGTGAAAGCAACAGAGGAAGTATTAGTTTACCATAAAAGACAAAATGAGGGAATTATAAAACAACTTTTGCACAGTGTTTTACTCACAGAAACTTGACGACTTTGCTGTGGGGATGAGAACTGATCAGGTGTCCGGGCTGTATAAAGTATAAAAAGATAATAATAGACATATAAGCATTATTTTAAAGGCTATTTTCGAAACTGTCAAAGATTAAAACTATGTATGATTCAAAGATGCTGGTAAAATAGTTGTTTGCTTTTATTTTTTTTGTTCGCATTTTTGTTGCATGTAAATAATTTCTTTTCAGCTTTGAGAACTGCTATAAGATTTCTATTAAAATTTGAAGCAATATTCAGTGTTACATGCCACATCATTGGTGTGCCATGCAAATCATTCAGATTGAAGCCCATTCTTTACCAGTTCTTTGTCAAAGTACACCCATCAAAGGTACAGCAGGAATAAAAATCTTAAAAAGTCAATTTCAAGCTATTCAGTATGAAAAATGCAGTTTTTAAATCTGCTCACCTGATATCTTGTACGCAGTCACTTTTTTAGCGAGATCAATTCTGTTAATATTGTTTAAGCAATTCTCCACCATGTCAACTCTTTCAGGTGAAACCAAACCCAACTTCTCAAGTTCAGTGATCACATCCAGGAAGTTCTGCACCACAGAGAAATGGGAACAGTGTGAACGTTTGTTGTGAGAATGGAAATGACAAATAAAATCTTTGTGATATGTAATTGGTATGTAATTGAATCATAATCTTTACACTGTTTGCCTGCCATTAAGTAGTATAGAGCCTATACTGTCATGGGAAATTACAACAACAAATAACCCCATCTTCTTCAGTGTCAACTGGATTTTCTTTTTCTTTTTTTTTTACTTTATTTTTGCTGTGTTTGGGCTAATGACTGTCTGTGCAATTAGTCTTAATTTGCAGGTGGATTTGTTTTCTATTGTGAGTACAAGTACTCACAAAGCTTCAAAAAATTCAGTGAGTGAAACCAAAACGTAATCACTTTCCTGTTACCTTTGCATTTTCAATTTTCTCACGGGATAATGTGCTCCCTAACAAAAATTTCAAAGCATCCAGATCTTCTGAGAGGAGATTCTCACTTATATTAGCCATCAATACTCTTTAGAAAGAAAAGGAAAGAAAAGAAAACAGGATTACTTAATTAAAAATAAAATCGCCAAATTTGCTCATGTAGACGAATAAAATATTATCAATATGATCAGTGCTCTTACTTGAATCCTGGGAGGGCTTGTGTGTATCCCAGCGTGCTCTCCGCGTCGTTCTTGCTGATATTGTACAACTTTCTGAGGACGTCGAAACGCCCCAGCCTCAGCATGAGCTCAGTGAGCAGAGGGCGTGCGTCCCGCTGGCCCTGCACCTTGGATCTCAGCGTCTCCTTCACACGGGCCACGCTGCTGTCCGAGTCCAGACTTCCACACAGGTAGGAGAGAGTCCTGCGCTCCCCGCCGTTCAGAGACTCAGCTACCTGGTTGATTTGCTGAAGCTGCCTTTGATCCGGGACATCCATGAACTTTTTTGGTTTTTAGATTGCGTCGAGGACCAAAACAATGACCAACAAATGACAATGCGCCACTCCCAGCTCAGAAATTATTATAGCACATAGGGCAACATGGTGTACACAACTTCCACAAACCCCAGGAGATATACAGTGAACGTGGATAAAGTTGTATGAGATAAAAGAAGCTTTCCGGAAAGAGACCACTTCAATGGTGAAGCTATGACGCACGGTTTGGGGGAAAGTACCTTTCGTACCTCTAATGCATGAGCAAACCTCCCAGGAAGTCCTTTGCGTCCGTAGGGCTTCAATTAAAATACGCAAATATGGTAAGTATCCGTTTCGATGTGAGTAAAGCCCAAATTCTTTCTTCAAAAAAGGTCGCACACTGCAATGACACTGAAGGGAAAGTGAAAGTATTTAAAGGGGCGGTGTCACTATATAGAAATTACTATAACTTACTGACGGATCACCAATCACCATAAATGTCAATAACTTCGTAACACTTACTGAAACATAAACATGCGTATTAAGTTATGGGCATGCCCTAATTTAACGTGACTTAAAATTAAGAAATAAGACCTGGTTAATAATGCTTAAAAGATTTTCTTCTTATACATTATGTTTTAAGAAATTATATTTACAAAATAGTATTATGTGTAACACATTATTTTCCCTCAGATATTTTTCTTTCATATTTGAAGTCATATTCATCATATCATAATCCAATGAATTATTAACAGGATATAATGTTCCCTAATTGTTTGCCATGTGAGGTAAATTTGTAATATATGCAATAATCCATAGACAAAATTCTGAGAACAAGAAGGAAATAATGACTACCTCCTATAAATGATAACTCACTGATGTTTCCAATGTGAAGCCTCTTTATACGTTTCTTTCACTTTATTGCAGAAGCAGTAATTATTTTAATATGAATTGTCCTATTGTTGGGACTGATTGCTGATTATTTGTAAATATTGAACAGATACGTAGTTTATCTGGCATATGCAACAACCCATAACACACAGAAACAGCCTTTGTACAAGTATACAGCTGACAACTTTATATACATACACACATATCCATCTATCTATCTATCTATCTATCTATCTATCTATCTATCTATCTATCTATCTATCTATCTATCTATCTATCTATCTATCTATCTATCTATCTATCTATCTATCTATCTATCTATCTATCTATCTATCTATCTATCTATCTATCTACTGTATCTATGAGGGAATTTTACCCTTCAACCATTGCTTTTGCTAGCTCATGTGGATTTGTTGGGTTTCTCTCTGTAATAAAGCACCTAGAAATGACTGTGTTGTATAGTGTTGGTGCTATATAAATAAAGTTGAATTGAATAAAGTGTCATTGAATTATCTCCTCTATCTCCCTCTTCACCATGTATAGCACAAACTGAAGTTATCAGGTCAAGTCTCTCCTGTAGAACTTTCCTTATGACTGCTGCAGTTGGATGCATCAGCAATGGTGATGAAGCTAAATACAGAGCAGTGGTGGATAACTTTATTACACTGAGTCTTCTGCAGCTCAGTGCGGTGAAGACTAAGGGCTTTGTTGCAGATCTGAGGAGAGCCGTAGGCACAGTGTTAACATGAACCACTCCATTACAAATATCTGGAAGTGTTCATTGAGAAAAAGTGGACTGGACTGGACCAAAAACTCTGACGCCTTCCACAAGAGTGATCATAGTCTCTGTTTTCCTTTAAAGTCTGTTAGAGAACGCCAGGGATGTTTTACGAGTCCGTGGTGGTCAGTTTGATTACTGTGGCGTGCTGCTGCAGCAGTCTGATAGATGACAGACTCAACAAGCTGATCAGAAAAGCTAGTGAAGTGATTGAGGTGGAGTTTCTGGCATTAGAATGTGACAGGAGGACAGGAGGCAAACTGCATGCCATCATAAAGAAAGAACAACCCACACCTTCTCTGATGACATTCTCATAAAGCAAATGAGAATCTTCAGCCAGAGATGCTCCCAATTGCACCAAAGAGCGCCACAGGATGTCATTCCCGTGGCCATCAGACTTCAGTGACACTTCAATTAAAGTGTCACTGTCAATGTATGCTCTGTTTGATTTTTTTTTTCATTTTCAATGTATTCTTTTTGCACAGGATTATTAAAATATTTTGATTCTGACATGCCCCCATTAGCTCGGTACAAGGTAAGTAAGCTTTATTTATATAGCGCTCCTGTCAGACCATGATTAGAGAGCTCTTCACAAATTATTTCCCAATCACACACATTCACACACAAATGGAGGCTGCAGCCATGCAAAGTGCTGTCACTCTACTGGGAGCAGTTTGAGGTTCAGTGTCTTGTCCAAGGACACTTCGGGACGTAGGCAGGTGGAGATGGGAATCAAAACTTCAACCTTAGAATTGGGAGACGACCGCTCTACCAGCCGAGCCAATGTAAACAATTAGCAGTTGCCTCAAAATATCCAGAGTTTGTTTCAAATAAGGGAAACCACAAGAAGGATCTGTCTAATTACAGTAATATACAGCCAAGAGAAGAACAAAATGCTTGTGTGCCAATAGAATCAGTTGATATTTAAAATAATGGAAATGAGAATCTGAAATCAGATCAAACATTAACAAAGTTCAACCTAATCTATGAAAATTATAACAAATAATAAACTACTATGAGATGCATAAACTGGAATAACAGCAAGTATTGATGTGTTAATAGTTGCTCATGTATTCAATGGTATACTCTATATGATTATATCAAATAATATATCAAGATAAAGGTAGAATAATATGTATATATACAGTGTGTGTGCATAATATATATGGGCATGATGTTAAATATACAACATTTTATGAATATAATAAAAAAACCATACACATTGAGTAATAATATCTATGTAATGTATGTGATCTCTATGTAATGTAAATGTAATACATAAAAACGAGACACAAAATATATGTTTTTGTTTTAATAAAAGATAGCAATATAAATGTTTTGTACTTCATCTTCCATCCAAAATTGCTTTCGTCTTTGTCCATTTTTAAGCTAAATTATTTAATTCCTGTTCAAACAGTATCCAACTAAGTTGACATGTTGTGTCGTTTAATAAGGTCACTGTTTTTATTTACTCTTTGTTAGTTTTCACTACTTCTTGTTCGTTGATTGTGTTTTATTTCTTGCAAACTTCTATTATATTATTTTGTGCAAACAAAGAAAATGAAAAGAAAAAGTGAAAAAGAGTTGTAACTAAAATCTAAAAATTTTTTCAGTTTTCAGTTTTAATTTTCTATACGTTTTTATTTTCCAAATGAAAATGATCGAAAGACATGAATGAACAAATGTTACAAATGAATGACTGAATTATATGACCCGCATTGAAGTGATGACGGTGAGTTTTCCCACGGTCCTGAACGCATCAGCGCAGCGCCCCCTGCAGGCCGCAGTGAGCTCACCACGCGCTCCGAGTTCCGCTCAGATCCAACCAATCGTGTCGCGCTCTGGTTCAGCACCATTGCAGTGTGGAGAGATCATACGGAGCTACCGCTGGCGGAGAGAGGCGCCGTTTCCAGGGAAGATAGTCGACCTGAGTGACCGCTCCGGGCGACCACCACCCCCCTCTGCTTCCCTGATACGGTCACCGTGTGACGTTCCTACAGACAACTCCAGACCGAGTGAGTATTTTTCTATTATTATTATTATTGGCTCAGTGGCACACGGTCACTGTTTGTTCCAGGTAGTCGCAGTGAGGCTGCTGGTGAGTTGGACCATCATCAGCTGTGCTGTGGCGTGTTGATGTGGATGTAAAAACCCGCGGAGGGGACGTGGCGGCGGGCTTGCGGTGGAGCACACACCAACACGGGTGCCCCGGTTATCGGAGGCAGGCTCTCCGGTAGTCAGCGGCAGTCTCGGCCTGGTCACGACTGATGGAAACCGAGGATGTCCAGCTGCTTCTGGCTGTAACATGCATGCTAGCGGCGTGCGAGGCGGGCTAAAAGGTAGCTGACGTCGGCGTTCAGGTTCAGGCTGTCGTGGCAGCGCGGTGCCGCCTGATGTTAGCTGACTGGGGGAAGTAACTAACGGCTAACGGAGCTGCGGAACATCACCAGGGTTTAAAGTTGAAGGTAAACCTGCAAGTTAATCAGCAGGTAAACCAGCAGGTGTGCGGCCACTTAACGTCTTACACTTGTACATGTTATTAACGCTGTTTTAATTTTAAAGTTTACCTCCACTATTAACTGAAAGTCGATTGTTTTCATAAATAGTAACGGAAGTAAAACTTTGATTCTCGACCGTTTTAGCATTCGGTTAAGTTTGGTACAGTCCACACATTCAGTCTATGTAACAACAAGTAATGCCTGACATGTTACTGAAAATCTGTAGAAATATCCAATAAGTTAATAAGTTTTAGACTAGAAATACTTAAATGGTCCCAGAGAAATTCTTTACATCATTGCCCCACACAAAATAGAACACATTGAACAAATAGAATAGAAAATTGATGTATCAAATAAGACAGGGTAAAAATGAAATCAGCAAAATTGATATGCTCGAGACTTTACACTGTGTAAAATAAGTATTTAAAGAAAGGAATTGACAGAAAAAAAACACACTGTCATAAAGAAGAGTTGAAACACCTATAACGAAACATGACTTTGTAAATTTTTTTTTTTTTTTTTTTTTTTTACAGCTTTTGTATATACTATAGTTATATTACACACAAGTACTGTTTTTACAATTAATGATTCCTGCAATTTTGTGACAATCAACTTCTTAGTTGGCTCAGTAAACAGAGAGCAAGCTCAGACAATGACACATAAGCCTTTGTTCTGCGGCTTGGTGTTGCTTCATCTTGGCACTCCAAAACATTTTGGCTTGGCATCTACTTACAAGCCCCATGCCTGTACCTGCAGCATCAGGCTGAGGACGGGTGATCCCACTGATTCCCCGTGCTGTTTAATAAACTATACTCTGTCGGAACAGTTTATTACTGTAAACCAGTTGTTCGGAGCTCAAAGCAACGAGCACACAACTCTCTTTACAACAGTAACATCACTTATTTATTTGTCTCTGTGCACCTGCCTGTTTGCTGTTTCCTAGCTGCCCTTGAACATGGATATGCTGCTGTTTTAACATCGACACCAGTAAATTAACTGGATGCTACGTTGAGTGACATGTTTTAATGACATCAGTGAACTAATTTACTGCTGGTTGGCATGACATTGGTTTGAATGAGTAAAGCCACCATTGAAATAATGGTGTTATGGACAAAGATGTAGAGCTGAAGATCCAGATAATTCCATGCCATCTGCTGCTCATCCTCAACTGCCATCCTCCTCTCACCTCCTCCCGTGGTGTATTTCTGCCACCATGTGTTTTGGGACTAGGCTGTCATAAGAGCTGCGGCCTATTTTAGAAAGAAACTCCCATTTACCCACTTAATCTGTGTCTCTGTCTCCAGGTCTGGAGTGTAATTTGCTGCTCTCTGTAACAACGCTAACTTATTCAGCCAATGTTGTCATGAGTAAAGTTATTTTTAGTATGGGAAGGAAAGTAGCGTGTAGATTCTGAGCTGGCTGGGAGTGCACAACCTTGCTTCTGAGTCGCGCATCTTGTCCAATTGCGAGTATATCGAGACATGTTTCAAGCAAAACAAATTAAACCACAACTGTATTGAGCCCC
Organism: Parablennius parvicornis; assembly: GCA_900302745.1. Taxonomy (NCBI): domain Eukaryota; kingdom Metazoa; phylum Chordata; class Actinopteri; order Blenniiformes; family Blenniidae; genus Parablennius; species Parablennius parvicornis. The sequence goes on along the minus strand of OMNM01063834.1, from coordinate 17,768 downwards.
ATAGTGTGTTGCCCAATAATGATGCACACGCTTAGAGGATCAAAGCTGTAATTAGCCTGCCATGGATTAGCAGTGGGGACTATTTTTCCATGGTACTCGCTCCCACAGAGCCAAAGGATCACGCAGGCAGTGAGCCCACCCCCCTGCTCTTCCTCTACTTCCACCAGAGAAAAAGCTGAATTGCTGTGACTGTTGTTGTCCCCGCAAGGCTTAAACATGTCACAAATATCAGTTTTGTCCCCAGAGGATTTGAACAAACAGCATTTCTGAATTGGATTTGGGCACTTTTCCTTCCTCTGTTATTACTTTGTATGCATATCAGATCCTTGATGTGTAAAGGACACTCGAGTAGAGTCAGTCCAGCCATGCTGCATGCAGTCTGGTGTGAGCGGGATGTGTGGTTCCCACGTGGCGAGGGAGCTGTGGTGCTGCTGACTCACCACACTGCCAGGTATGAGCCATGGCTGAGTATTAGTTGCTTCTTTGATGTTTAGCGTGTCTCCATATCAGCAGAGCAAGAGTTCACAAAATTATGAACAGTGATGCTTATAGTCCTTTGCGACCAACACGGCTTCCCATTTAGTTGAACCTGCAGGTTATTTATCCCCACTTCATGTTAAAATGGCTAAACATATCCACATTAGCAGTCATAGTCAGATGGTTGGTTGTTATATGAAACAATGCGAAGTTAAGGACATGTTTTTATTTGAGAAACTAAATGTGTTGAATGAGGTAACGTAGGATTGACTATTGTCAAAAAAGTTGCTGTGTGTGTGTGAATATGATATACCATGCAGAATGACACTCTGCAGTTAAGAGATCAATCAGATATCAAATAAAATATAAAGAAAATTGTGATATAATTCACTCCGTGAATAAAATCAGTCTAAAAATGTATTTAATTTGACAGTACAATGTTTGCAGTGCCACTGATCAATTTTGATGTGGAAATGACATAAGTTTTGATGAACTGTATTATCCTGAAGTTAGACGTCCACTTCTCATTGGCAATATCTTTCATTACTCTCCTGTCCAGGAAAACTACCTGCTTCACTTCTTCCCAGTAACCACAACCTTGTTTACATCTCTCACCTAGTGATACACTTCTGTGCTGGCAGATCTCGTGGTTAATATTTAAGCCACCACTCTGACTTGACACAGTACATGTTCAGTCAGTTTTGATTCAGTCCGATACGCTGTGTCAACATATGGCTTACTTATTCCAAAACTGGAAAAGGAAACTTTTTGGAGACTCATTTGTGTGGTCATATGTATATTATAGTTGGGTTATTTTTAGCTGTAATTCATTTGTCGTCTCACTATCTTCACAAAAGGAAGTTGTGTGTTCAGTGTTGGTGGAAACTTGGCCTCGAGGTGTATCATAACCTCAATAAAGTACAATTTAGATTCTGGAACTTACCCACGTCTGAGGGCACATTAGCAAACACGTTTCAATTCAATAAGTTTTGTTTCATTGTGAGATAGGGCATTTGGCCTGACTCACTGATTCAATACGATAATCTAGCTCTTCTACTGTTTAACTCAGGTAAAGCTGTTCTGAGTGGGTTGACTGATGTTTTATGTGTATGTTAAAAGGAACACACCATGGGGATGTATAAACCTACAGTACTGTTGTATTTTGATTGTGATTGGTGACAGAAGTAGGTCTTCTGGAGGGTGGAGGCAGTGTACCAATAGAATTCAACATTTCAGCAGTCTGTGAGGTTTGGAAGATGGATCAGCACATTCTGGCCGGACTCAATAGTTCTCCTCAATGAGACTCACCGGGTACTGGAGTGGTGATCCCAGCATTCAATTGTGTTTGCTAAAGCTGCCTAGAGTCACAGACCAGGCATGCACCATCAGGAGAAGCTCCTTGAATAGTCCAACACATCAGGTAAGGACTAGGCCCAACAAGCTATGTAAATGTTGTAACTATTGCTATTCAAAGTAGCTACATGTTATAAAGCATCTACAACTCAATCAGAGCGTCCGTTGCATGTAGAAGAGGTGAGTTCGAATCTGATATGTTGATGCTTTGTTAAGAGTGCAGTCCTTATTTTGTTGCAAAGGTTTGTTTTATCTTCACTATAAATCCACCCTCAATGATCCTGGTGCCACTACAGAAATATATTGCTGTCCCCGAAACCTTAGCCTGTCTTGCTATTTTTATGCTGGTGATAGGCCTTAAATCTCTGAGACAGTCGTAACAAAATAATACTTCGCCAACCATCACAAATGGGAATTTCAAATCATTGTGCAGATCAGTTACTGATGATAGAAAAGCAGAAAACGCTCACTAGACAGGCTGGAGACTGAATGTTCAATGTCTGTGCCTGATAAATGACCAACCCTGCTGCTTTGTACTGATGCTCCAGAGGTTGGAAATGCTGTGCCACAAGAATACATATCAAATTCCAACGTGACTTTCAAGTTATGACAGTTTAACTATATCGATGCAACAGTAACCCTCCCATCATTAAAAAAAAAAAAAAAAACGGGCACGTTCCTGCTGTTGACGCCCATTGTTTATATTGAGCTGCAAGACACCTGAACCTGACCCCTGTTCAGGGGTGTCGGAATGTGTGTGTAGTGGTAACACAAGCTCTGTATTATTGATATGGCAGAACGGTCAGTGTGTTTAAACCAAGATAATGGGGTCATCATCCTCCCAGATTCTCTGCTCTCTGCTGGGCTTTACCTCGGCGTCGGTCAGATCGCTGCTCCCTTGCTCAGCTTGCCGGTCACGACTCAGAGCCTCTCTGAAGTTGAACACGTGCCAAAGCCCGCTTGATTCCAAGAGCCATTGAATTATTGCTAGTTATTTGTTGTTGGGATATGATTGAAAAGACAGGGAAGGAAAGTAGAGGCTTTTGCAAGAGCGAGTAGGAAGAGCTGCTGTTTCCAGCAGAGATTGTGATCGCCGTACGTCCAAGCCAATCAAATATACGGTCAAAGAACGGCAGCTGGTTAAAAGCTCGTCAAAAGCTTGAACGGACTGGATTGCATAATTCCAATGTTTCCTTTCATGTCCTGGCCTGAAAATACAAAGTGACTGAGTGTTTCATTAGCTTTTTAAAAGTCTGGCCAAAACTCTGCGGCTAATGCTTATTAACTTGGCTCCAGCTTCTAGCAGGACTCTGTCATTGTCCAGATCATGTAATTTCCTTCTGTCTGCTGCAGTGCGATGAATGGAGCCAAAACGTAGCCCTCATCATTGTTTTTCATACTGTTGGAATGCGTTTGATTGAATACTCATTATGTGTTTGTGAGCTGCGAGGCAGTTATGTGGAGGGACAAATT
>OMNM01063831.1:26031-47248 GCA_900302745.1 Parablennius parvicornis | reverse complement strand
GGGTGGGTGTGCAGATTTGTACACATGATCATGCAGGATGGGATGTCACATTCGGTGTCTGCAGTGTCCAGTTAATGCCTCCCCTAATCACATCCCCCCCCACTCATGTTTCTGCACCCTCCTCCCGAGTGGCCCCATACTCCAAGTCTAAATAAATGCAGGTTTTGGGGTTGGATGCAGTGTTGTTGAGGCCCCGGCTAAGAGAATCCCTCACCAGGCATGCGGTCCACCGTGCCAGCCTGTAAGGCGTCTAGCTCCTTGAGGTCCACATGGCCGTTCATCTCAGAAGACGGGGTTAGAGAAGAGGAAGGGGAAGAGCAAAAAAGAGGAAGGGGTGTGGTTGCAGCATGTTCATCTTGTCCTTGAGTCACCCCCTTCGCCCCACAAACAGCTCCGTTCAGTGCGACCAACTGGCCATTGTCATCAATGCTGTCAGTTTTGAGGCAGCGGATGGAGGGAGTAGAGGTAGCGAGAGGCAGATCCGCGGGAGCAGCGCTCTCTTCTGACAGTCCGGTGAATGAATCACATGACACTTCATCCTCCTCTGGCTGGTCCAGTTGCCAGCTGTCATCCTGCTCCTGGTCATGCTCCAAAGTACGGAAGCCCTTTGTGACCACACCGGGCCGATGATCCAGCAGGGCTCCCATATGGGGCTGAGCCAACTGCTGCCAGGCATGGAGGGTTGCAGAGCCTAGTTAGATAACGGAAAGAAAACAACTCATATTATATTTGTTTTGCATGTAATGACTACAGCAATGTCGCACAAAATTGTGGAGGTTAATAGTGTTTTTAATTTGCCTCATTTTCTTACATACTATAACACCACCTCATGCAATAGTCATACTTGAAAAGGAGTAGGAACATTAGCCTAGCACTTTTGCTACCATATATTATGAAATTAAATATTTCTCTTATTAAACTTGAGGTCTATAAATATGTCAGTTCAAAAGCACATATACAGGAAGTCTGCATTCAACTTTGTGTCTTTATAGCAGACATGGCAAACACACGGCCTGGGAGACAGAACAGAGGTGTAATTGGCCCATGGGCTGACATTGTCAAGTCTGAAAATTACAAAGAAGACTTAATTAATTTATTTTTATAATAATTTGCACCTGACATGATCAGACATAATAAAGCCTACTCGTTGCACGCTTAATTACATTAGCATTAAATCCATAATGTCATGGGGAGTTTATGATAATATACGTGCTAAATGAAAAGCAACAAGCTCCAAAGTTAGCCTAACGAGAATCACTGTGTTTATTTAAGGAAGATTAATTGTAGGTGGTAAGAAGCACCTTAATATCAACATTTTTCAGAATGCACTTGTATTTTTGGCACTAAAGCGAAATAAATTACTTGAAGATGACATTATTTATAGATTGCCGTGCTTCCATTTTACTGGCCTGATATCTGGCCCAACCAGGATTAAATTCGGCTGTATGGATTGTTGCTCTAAAATGAGTCGACTCTGTAGAGTTGTCTGCAGTATCCACTGCATTTAAGAAATAGAACACTACATGTGTTAAATTTACAAGATGAATTTATGTTTCATTGCATGCACGCGTCCATGCAGTCGAATTGATAGAGACGTGCACAATTCATGCCACTTGACCACAAACTCAAAATGACCGGACAGACAGATAAAGCACATTCTTGCACTATGACACCACTACAGTCTTTCTTCATGCAGCACTCTCTTTCTCTCTCATACAAACAAATCCTACAAAGTGTTTATGTCATTTCAAGTCTAATGATTGGTTGTTTTCCTGACACACACTGGGAGATGTCAGTCCCCAAACTCACAAAACTAACACAGAAGGAACAAAAGAGGGGAAAGGATGAGGAAATTAGTGTGATTTTATTCAATAGATCATCAGACAGAGAAAACAGACAAGTTGAACAGAAAACGAAGTAAAGTGCAAAGACAGAAAGGAACCAAACAAAAAGAAGGACAACAAAAGAGAAGTGAATGGGAAGAAAGACACAAATAGTGGCACTAATGCAGGTTTATAAAAACCATCAATATGAATCTATGAATGATTTAAGGGGCACAGCAATGTAAAGAAACATGAATAACTTAACAATGATCAAAGATGGGAAACGAAAAAGAATACAGGGGTGAGGGGGGGTGACTGAAAATAATTTTCAGATATTTATACATTGACCAACCATCATTAGACTTGAAAATAAACATCTCCATGTGCTTTTTCTGTTAAATAAACAAAGCAAAATAATATATCTACATTTCATTGAGTCTCGGTTTAGTCTCCTTCATTTTCTGACCTTGAGGGGTCAGCTGCATGGTGTGAAACTATCACATTTCCGAGCGCCACAATAAAAGCAGAAGATGTAACTAAGTTTGAACACTAGGTGGTGCTACTGCACAATACATGAGGAGTAACATTTTCCTCCAGTGGTTGTCTATTAAAAAACGTCTGGCAAAGTAGTTTGTATTTTAACAGGTCTTAGCAACCCCGACAGCAATGACAAGATATTTACAATCTAACTCCACAAACTCAACAGATCAAATATTTTTTAAGGAAAATAAATACTCTACTGAAACAATTAGACATTGTCTTTTAAAACATCTCATACTGACTCACTGCAAACACTGCTTACAATTTGCAATGTTTTTGCAATTTCTTTAACGGATAAATATAAGGCAAACTGTGATTTGTTAAGCACCTTCACAACAGAGTACAGTACTAACAGAGACAATGTGTTTAAAACTAGAAAACGAGATTGAATGTGTCTAGATTTCAAACCAGCAACGCGGTTGAGTGTGTCTGAAATAAAATGAATGCTGCAGATTTAAACTGCCTTCCTGTTGTTCTAACACCTCCAGCAGACCCGTGGCGAAAGCCAGAGGAGCTCTGAGAGGAGGGCCTGTACTTGACACTTGACTCAACGCCAACAAACTAGAGCTCCTCCGCAGCTTCCTGGGGTCCCTCGATGAGCTCAGGAAGATTGTAGACTGATCATAGTTTTGAAATATTACATACTGGCTTTGCGGCTGGTTCTGATTGTGGGTGATATTTTCAGAAACATTTAGAGGTCTGTAGTTAGAGGTATGTCCCTGGTTCTCATTTTGATTTTGGATTCTATTTAAAATTTCCTTTTCATTGCTGAAAACTTTATGAAAGTTGGGATTTCCATTGTCCTTTTCCTCATGTGAAAAATTAGTGGGTTTGTGGCTCTGAGAAGAAATATAATCACCTTCTAGTGGCTTTACAATCTGCAGCTTCTCCGGCAGGTAGGACCTCGCTGTGAACGAGTATCCTGACCAGATGGATGGATGTGAGCACAGTGATAACAAACTCTCTGTTGGGGTTCCTGGGCCTCCACTGTTCTCCCCACCACTTTTCTCCTCCTCTTTAGCCAAGTAAGCCATCTTCCTTTCTCTCTCCTCCTCAAAGAAGCGCTTCTCTGAGAGGTAGTTATCACGGCGGAGGGACAGGCGACGCAGGGCGGCCTCCAGGTCCCTGCTGCCAGGGGTCCCGGGGGTACCAGGGGGGCGCTTGTTTGAGTCTTCTGACCTGAAAGGTAAAGGGGGTTTTAAATTTAAACTCTCCAGTGGTGATTTAATCTTCTCTCTTATAATTTCCACACTCAAACTGACCCATTAGACCCATTCTGAAATTAATACATTTAACATCAGTGAAATTTCACACCTCCCCTCCCTCCTGTAAGAGGGTTGTGATGTAATAGGTTGATGTAAACAGTGTTGCGAACAAAGGTCACACATTTCCCACACCCACCTAATAATAGACTTTACTTATATAGCATGCTATAACACAAAGGTAAACTCAATGGACTTGCAAGTTCAGTCAAATTCACGCAATCACATCATTCCACCAGTGACAACTCACTCTGCTAACTGAGCATCAGCTACTATAGAAGTGGTTCAAATCTGCCAACACAACATCCGACACTAACCACAGGAAATACAGAGTGAGCAATAACTAACACTTTAAAATGACAGGAAAGCAAGAACTAAAATCCAATAAGGGAATATAAGAGAAAATTTATATATTTTCACTGTGTAAAAAATGTCTAGGCAAGACCGCAAAGATTATTTCCTTTCAGAAGCTGGAGCCAGAAAATTGTTATTTTCTCTTTATCTGTCGGCTCATCACTGATACAGATACAGTCAAAACTAAATACTAGATCACCAAAATAAAGTTCAGTATTGTATGAGTTAAAAAGCCCGTACCCATCATCAGGAGTCTCCAGAAGACTGCTCGTCCTGTTGTCTAGATATATTCCACTTCCTGTCTCGCTACCATATATGGAGTTGCAGCGTGGCGTGCCCACCCTGCTGGAGCGCCCTGAGGTGAAACATGAGGTCTGATTGGAGCCGGGGATGTTGAGAGGGGAGGGAGCCGCGGAGGAGCGCTGCTGGCGCATCAGATTCAAGTTCTTTACTGTCTGAAACACTCGCTTTGGATGAAGTCTGGAGAAACATGAGCACATTAATATGAGAATAATCACTTTATAATACATCATGTTAATAGAGGACATGATTAATAACTTTAAGATGAATGTAATTGAATGTACCTCTGTTCTTCTACGTCTGGATCGTCCATCTGAAGTTCCTTCCTCATGGTGCCCTCTATTTCTGCAGCCAGAGAGTCCTGGCAAACAAACCATTAAAACTTACCTCAGTATGCTCCAATACTGACACACAATCTAATAATGTAACAACATACACTGTTTCCAATTAAGTTAAGTGACTGTGGTGGATCTCAGCCTTTCGACTTACCATTGGGAACAGACCCAAGGAATGAAAACGCCTCGTTGTGTTGAGCGGTAACGTTTTATTTCTCAGGTTCTTGAGTTCCTCCTGGGCTTCATGAAGCATCTCCATACACTCTGCATATTTATCCTGCAACTCCCGCAACTGAAAAGGAGAAAGGAAGAGAAAATTATATTTAACTACAAAACAAATGTGATACTTTAAACTGAAGAAGCTTTGAAAACTGAAGACATTTTCGTGGTATTTAATATCTAAGACAATCAATTACACAGAGTGGTGTCAACGTTATCAGCGAAGGGAATAATCTTTACACAGAGTACAGCCATGAGGTCACAGTCAGCTGGTTGTGGATTGTCTTACCTCAGCAGTGAGCTGGCGCTGGGCATCTTTGGCTGCACCTAAGTGCTGAGTCAGTTCCTCATTTTCCACAGCATACTGTCAAAACAAGGGACAAAAATCAGACAGGCGGTGAGAAACATGCTGTGTACATTCAGCATTAAACAAAAGATGTCTGTGGTTTCGTACAAGCTTGGCCTTCTTCTGGAGGTCGACGATTTGAGAGAGGAGGTGTGTGATCTCTTCCTGCTGTCTGGAGGCGTCCTCTGTCTTCCTGGCCAGCTCCTCCGCCAGAGAGGAAATCTGCACGTTGGCATGACCTGGGAATGAGAACCAGTGTTCAGCAAAAAGTATTATTTATACAGCAGCTTTTTGTAGACTGCGGTCATTCAGAGGACTTTAGGAGACACTTTGTGTGAAATCAGCCTCAAAGTCATGAACTAATAATCTGAACCAAATACTCACGTAGCTCTTTGACACAGTCATTAACCAGTTGCTGCTCTTTCTCCTCATAGGAGATTGTTTCTGTCTCCAGATGACTTGCCTGAAGGACAATAAGTTGGATACAGTTGTTGAAGATTGTGGAAAAAAAGGGTTTGAACAAGAATCATAAAATTTCTTAAGAGACAATATTTCAAACATATGACTTAAAAATATGATTGTCCAGTTGACCCAATTCATTTTGCTTTGATATATTTACTGTATTGTCATCCTGTCAACACAATACTATAGTACACAGCTACTTAAACATAGTGAAAAAAATAGCATGTAACATTTTGGGTGCAATATCCCCCCCCCGCAAATATTGTAGTTCTTCAATGTTCATACATGCAATATGTCTTTCTCTATAGGATCTCTATACTTTAAACTATTGTAAGTGCCCTGAGAAGATAATGTGAATTGAGATGTGGACTCTCACAAGCCCAAGTCAGACAAAGTTCGTATAGATGATGAATTTATGGATGAACTGTACCTCTGATCGCAATGATTTGTTTTCTTCCTCCAGATCTTTGAGTTTTTTCTGCAAGGAGTCCAGGGGGAAAAATGTTGGCGTTGACACTGCCGGCTCACTGGGACGCACACTGTAAACACATACACACACGAGAGGCGAACGTAGTAAGAGCAATAAAATAACATATTAAAATGCAGTTTTTCCACTAATTAAATTCTGGCCAGAGGGACAATAAAAAAGCAAATTTTTTTTATCAGCTTCTGTTATTTGGAATTTTCATTCATGTGGCTCTGTTTTACATTTGGTCTTCATTTATGCTGCTTGATTATACAAGAAAAACTCTATAATAAGAAATGAAGGACAGGCTGCTTACGGTGTGGAGGTGGTCGACTCTCCCTCACTTTCCTCTGCAGCGCTAGTGTAAAACTGTAACAACTCATCTTTCATGGTCAGGTCATGACGCAGCTGAGAAACCTACAAGTAGCAAGAAAAAAATTTATTTATTAAGAGAGAGGACAGGCAAAGTTAAAGAGGAGAGCAACAAATCTAACCACTCCATGGAATAATGACTTTGAATAGCAGATTTATAAAGTGTGCAATAATGAGTTAAAAGGTTCACATTTATAGGCATTTTCTACTAAAGTTCTCATGAAACACATTAAGTAACAGGAAGTAAGTGCATATACCTCACTGCTTTACTGAAACATTTTGAGCGGCTTCACTTTTTGCCACTTTCTTTTACCTCCTCCCGCATGTGCTCCACTTGCTCCTCCAGTAGCTCATTCCTCTCGCTGAGAGCTTTGTTTTTCTTCAGCAGCGACTGTCCGATGCGAGCCGCCAACTCCAAGTCACGCTCTTTCTGCACAGACACACTTTTGTTTAGTATAATAACAGAAACGGTTGGACAACAAACAGATACCTTTAGATTGCCTCTGCTTCCTATCATTGTGCAACATCATGCACCCAAATATCACGTACACACCGGCACAGGTATATTGAAGCAAAATAAATTTACTTTTATGCTTAAAGGAAAAAATAAATCTGAGGTGGGCTTTAAAACATTGAGCTTTTCCATCAAAATGACATTGACCAAGTCAGTCATTGCATGAAAAGCTGCATGTGAAGATGCAGCAGGACAACTGAAGATGTAAAGAAAGAATAAAATCAAATGAAGATTAAAAAAAAAAAAATTAAAAGACACCAATAAATCAATAAAGATTATTTAAAAGTTGTGAAAGTTAAAGAAGAAAAGAAATTATTTGAAAATTAAAAAAACAAGTACAGACAATCTGAGATGAAACCCAAAATCATTACCAGATTGTAGGGAATTAGAAAGAAAAGCAAATTTATAACTTCAAAACTATTACTGCTCACGAACAACACAAATTTTAGCAAGAAAACTAAAAGAAAACTCATGTAAGTCGACATTACAATCAAAATAAGTGTTCTGTTTATAAAATATAATTCTATGTAGATGATATGAATCATACAGGTATAATTAAAAAGTAGAAATGGATCAACCATCCAATGCAGTGAAGGTCATTTATTGATGGCGTCACCTCTTTATGCTCTGTGTAGACAATCGTCTGTCTTTTGAGCTTCATGACTCTCACTGTATTTATCAGTGATCTGCTGTTGTGAAGTAGATTAATTGAGTTACTTGGATGTGAGCATCATAAAATGTATTATGTTTCATGACAGCAGATTTTATAACTCCATAAAACAACCTGTGTTTTAAATTTGATAGAATGAATCGACCAAAGTGTCGGTCCAAACACAGTGCCTTCATTGTGTTTATTCTACATTCATTACAATCCGGATCAATGTTTTACCTCTTCCAGCAGTCGAGTGACAGCGTCAATGTCACTGTAGGTCTTCGTCATCTGTCCCACTCTATCAGCACACAACACTGCAGAGATAAGAAATGACAAACATGAAGAATCTGTGCTTTCCAAAAGAAAAAACAGGACTTTTATTAAAGCAGTAGCTTTGTTTATTTGAGTATATTAATATAAGGGAAATTTAACATAAGTAGATCAAAGAAAAGAGATGTAGTTTGTTGTTAAAAAAATGTAAAAATAATTATGTATGTAGTCATTTGCCCGGTTGTTCATTATATTTGGTTAAAACAATGAAGTTCAGTATATTCTATTCTTGTTTTATCTAAGTCAGGGTGTTGTGGAGGTGAGTGCATGAGAGGTAGGATATACAACATGGTCCATCACAGAGCGAACAGAGGGAAAGATTCCCCCCTTTTGGCAATTTAGACTCGATAAACCTAAGAAAGACGTTATTGGACTGTGTAGAAAAAAAAAAAAAAAAAAACAAGAGCAGAAACATGCAGGAAAAGGGAGGACATGCATACTCCACATAGACAGACCCTGGCCTCAGAAGCAAACCAGGGTTTTCTTGCTGTGAGGTTTCAGTGTTAGGTTTTTAAACAAATGCTGCAATGCATATTTCTGTAGCTGTTTAGTTTGTGTTCTCGTTGAGATGCTACCTGATGTTGCAACTCAAGTCATCATTACCCCTGAGGCTGCTTGAATCTTAGATAACTTAGATAATTCAGATAACAACTGACTGACTTTATGTTTTTATCATTATCTGTTTATTGACTTACACTGCCTTATTTAGTCACAGAGTTATTATATCGTCCTATACTACAATGACATTATAACTACAATGACAGTGTCATCGAAGGTCTTCGGTGGTGTGCAGTAACTGTAACAGTAGTACGGAATTGTGAAGTTGGCTGAACTGAAATAAATCAGACCGGTTGCATTGAATGAAAGAAAACGTTTACCCACAATAAGGTTGACATTGACTAATCGGACCAAAATCAATTGTATAATAAACAAGTATTTGATTTGACATTACTCAGACCATGACAGATATACCATGATACACTTTTCTATCTGTTATCGCCTTTTCTCTTCACCCTTGTACCAAGTTCATTATTGTTATTATATTCTTAAGAGGTGCACACACCCAGAAACACACCTATAATACTGACCCCTGCACAGCCCAGTTCTTTGGAAAAGAAGAGTCAATAAATGCAAATTAGGGTCAAAGTGACAGGCCGCACCCCAGCTCTGCTGATGCGTTACGAATTTGCTCCCGTCCTGCTCTGGTTTTAATGAATGTACATGAATTAAACGCATGAAATGATAAATCCACACGTTTTTACAGAATCGGAACACAAACAAGTTATTTTCGCTTAAATGTCCTAAATTAACAGACAGTGCTAACTCTGAGGACTCACATGATGCAAAAGAGTGCCTGCCATGCAAACTACATGTTTTCATATTGCCATAGACGACAGACAGCATATCAGCCGGGGTGTGCTGGTAGACGCCTCAGCCAGGTATGTGTTAGCTAAAGATATTTCTCATCATCATCATTCATTTTTAAATAGGCTTTCCTATCCATTGAAGTTTGAAAAAGCATTACATTGAGTGGATTCACAGAGGCCTCTTAATCATTATATAATGGAATTATTAACCAATATTTGTTTTTATCCAAGGGTTTCTGGTATGATCGGTGACAATAACTATTTCCTCTCCCCAAGCTGTAATTGACTACTAATAAGTTACCTCTGTTTTTGTTGAGTTATTACAATTTCAACTAGAGTCTTTACAGTCAGTGTCTCTGTTTGACTGAACAGGCTCACTGGTCCAACAAGAAGAGCCTCAAATAAAGCTGCATCTCAAAAACGTATATCATTAATAACGTAATTGTTTTGTCTTTTTTTTTTTTTTTTTTTTCAGCAGTACTCTCAATATTTTAATGGTGAAAATTATTGTCTCTTATTAATAAGTTAATAAAAACCTTATCTTATAATGTTTTAATATATTTTCATGACTTATGGGCTAAAATTTATAACAAAACATATGTAAAAAATGTAAGAAGGACAGAAAATTAACTTGTCAATTATAATCCGATTTTTGTCATTTTTGTAGATGCACATAAATTATTAATTGGTTCACTGTCTGAGCTTAGCGTGACAACACATTGCAATAGTTTAATGTTTCCTTTGAAAATGGAAGGAACAAGTACTTGCAATCATCCTACTCTGGAAACCATGGATGATTGGCTCTTACTTAAAAAAAAAGTGGACTGAAAAAAACAACAATGGAGCTACATTACAAGTATACTTAAAGAAAGAGATTGATCAAAGGTTATAATTTAAGATTTCCTTTAAATATCTTGATGTAAATGCTTGTCTGATACATGTGTGAAAACACAGTCTTTATTTACTGAGTCACCTAGTAAAACACAGATAGTTGTTGTGGAAACAAACAGGATAGATCACCAGGAAGTCTGCATGAATACATGCAAAAAAAAAAAACGTAACATATCTGCTATCTGATGTTATGAGATTGTACAAATGACAAGAGAGCGTACAGCTTGTGTTTCAGTAATACATACTTTGTCTGTGATGTCTATCAGAAGAAATGCTGCTTTAACAATCCACTCTAATCAAACTAAGATTAAAACAAATACAACTTGTATGAGTGCAAGAAAAACATAAAACTTTTTGTCAATTCCTTTTGATTGGAGTTTGTTACGTATTGGTGAACCTAAAGTTGCCATAGGTGCGAGTGGGCGTCCCTCTGTGTTTAAACTATTATCAACCAGTGACCTGACTAGAGTATAGCCTGCCTTTAAGAATTGTGAGCTTTGATTGGCTCCTGCAGCCTGTAGGCCAGAAATGGATGAAGCTGTATGTAAGGTGGAAGGATGGAGAGGTACTGAAGAAGACAACACTCAGAAGGAACCATAAGTTGCCTGGATTACGTAAAAGGAATGAATACTGGAACTTGATCAGCTTGTTTTCTTGGTAACTGGAGCCAGACACCCCTCACTCTCTCCCTCTCTACTCCACTAGCAGTAGAATGACAAAGAGGAGGGCAAGAAGGACATTCACTGGCTGGATAACAATGGCTGTAATGTTAAATAGCAACCTGCTCTATGTACAGCCTCCTGGAGTCTAAAGGAAAATGTGTTTTTTTTTTTTTTTGTGTTTTTTTTTATATACATTTCTGGCAGATTCTCTTCTTATCTGGAGTCAGACATTCTAGCATCAGAGGACATCCCTGGAGGTTTCTTTAAAATTCAACAGTAACAAGTAGAGGATCTTACTGGAGTAAAGAAAGATGGTTGTGGACAACACATTTACTATGTAGGACACGAGTCAACAGGCTGGGTCTAAGGAGAGCATATAAATTGAAGTATACATAATCAACAAGATATGACCTTTCTGATTGAGTTTAATTTGTAGATAAATCACAATTCTAACAGTTCTGATCCTGGTTTTCTGACAGTGTGGTATGCAGTAAGGGGGGCAGGTTGTGCCCACAAACAGCCTAATAATTTTCACTGTTGGCGTCTGTCTCCCACCAACACAAGAAAGGACTCTGTGTTATTACCATCACTACCCCAAACATAGCCTGTGTGGACCTGTTTGATACCGTGCCAGCGTATATCATTACATAACATTTCTTTATTGGATTATGGTGATGCTAAAAAATATAACCGCGCCACAGAAAGATCAAACCTGCACAGTCCGGGATACAAAATAAACATACACACAAGGAGGCCATGAAGATGAGTAGTATAGAAATACAATTATTAACTACTTCTATCATCATCAGCAGCAGCTTCAATCTATTTCATTATTTATCTATCACTTAGTTGAGAAGGCAGAAGGAAATATCTGCAATGTGTCTAAAACTAATTGAGAAAGTAGTGTGCAATCATTGAAAACACAATGAATGAATGAATAAATAAACAAAGCTTGGGTAAAGAGCCAATCGCTTATTTAAACATGTGAGCAGGTGAGGACTGAATACACAAAACAAATCACTATAACAGACTACACCTGCAGCATGAAGCCAAAGCCCACGGGAGACACGATACCTCTCCGAAAGCGTGATACAGACATTCATTATTGAATTAGTCACCACTGATGAACACGGAAGAAGACTGCAGGAGGAGAGGCAGTGAGACAACCTCAGATTAAAAACATGACCACAGCTACCTTCAATCAGAACTTGTTGCTCTTCATCTTCCTCCTCCTCTCTGGTTATCTCCAGTGTGGGAACACAGACATATTCTTCTTCTTCATCATCATCATTCTCCTCCTCATCTTCTTTTTTTTCTCCCTGCTGCTCTGTGCTTTCATCACCCCACAGACAAACATATTCCTTCTCTTCATCTGGCTGGTTGGTGAATTCCAGCTCATCCTCAGTGCCGGACACAAACACGGCCATGCTGGATTCCCAACACCACACCTAACCAGTAAAGCAGTCCAACAGGTGCAGCACCATCCCTCCTGTCAAAGTGCACAACAACACTGTGTGTGTCACAGAGAGCAGCCAGCGAGAGTTCATGTGTGAAGGTTTATGTCTCTCCATATATTCCATTGTAGATGAATGGTGAAGTCTCTGTGTGTTCACCTGTCAAGCACCATGCAGGATCAGCTGTATGATTTTCCAGAGGTGTGTGTATCATTTGTCCCCTGGGACAGCCCAGCTAGACTGCCAGATAACGTGACTCCTCCCTGACTCCTCTGTGACTGGCCGGTTTGTGGACAACTGTACTTCACCACAGACTTCTGCAGCAGGTTTTCATAAAGTAGGTTGGAACATTTTTAGATGAGCTCATATGAAATCTGTATCTTTATCCCTTTAATCCTCAACTGTCCAGCACATGTAACATTTTTCCAACCACAGGGGAAAGTTAACAGTCACGCCTGTTACATGTGTGGGTCTCTGGTGTAATAAAAACAAGTTAACTTGCAACACCTCCCCCTCCAGACACAGCCACTTGGTACAGTCCTGCTGAGCCACTATGGTGACAATAGGACTGAAAAGAATAACAGATAATCACCTGTCTCCAGGGTGGGGCAAAACACACAAGCAACATTCACAGGTGGACATTTTAATACATATTTTACCTCCAGACAGTATTATCAGGGCAGATCCACAGGATAACCAAGCTGGACAGTGACACGTAAACCATTTTCCTCTCCTGTTTCAATTCAGTATTTCAAATTATAACATAATTTAAAAGTTTGTCGTTTTGTTAATTTTTTTATGGATGCATTTTTAATCGTGATAATTATTCATGTGGTTTAAAAAATAGTAAAAACATTACAACTTTTTAATATCTTTTCATGACTTTTAAGCTAAAATGATAAAAAATAAAAAAAACAACATATATATGGAAGTGGCTCTGTTTGATATATACAATGACACAAAAAAATTTATTTGAACTCTAATCATAAATGTTATGCAAGCCATGTAAGTGTTCTCTTGAGAATGAAAATGTGTCTCAATGAATTTACATATATATTTCAAATATAACTATCAAATCATTACTAGAATTGCCTACTTAAATGTGTCTGTGCAACTTTAGGTGAACATTTCCATTATTATAAAAACTGAGGATTTTAAAAAAGTTTTAAATTAGGAAGCAGGTGTTACAGATACGTAATCATTCTACACAAAGCATTGAGTGTCGCAAGTTCCCATCTTAGCTAAACTGCTCAATAACACTCGTGAGACTCATTTCCCGCCTGCAGGTAGCCACAGACAGAAAAAAAGCCTGCAGTACCTGGAGAAACAGTTGAGTTTCACTCCTACAAACTGGGCTAATAACTCAGCTCATGCACAGCGCACCTCAGTCCAAAGACACACACTGATGACTATGTTCAGTACAGGAAGCAAATCTCCCTGTGCAGCTCTGAAGACCAGCATTAAAACAAAGTGCTGTCAAGTTTAAATGGAACCGAGGACAGGACTGGGTCGAGTTCACCAGAGAGAAGATGACTCTTTTGATAAAGGAGCAACTCTTTCCCGTAAAGTCTGACATCCCACTGATGAATATCAATGTATAGAGACTTTAGATTCTTATGTTTTGGATTTATATTGATGCTTATCAGCGCACTATATTTTAGAACATTGTAAAGTTAAGCGCTTCATTTGAACTTCTTCCATGGAGCTCGAGGCTTGTTTATTATTGTTTATCACTTCATTGACATGGCTCAATTAACGGTCTGTGACTAAGCATCAACAGAGGCTGTACTGTTGTTGTGCAGTCAGAGAAATATGCTATCAACTCACCTGGAACTTCATCTGTGATCAGATATAAAACAGCATGAATCATCTTTTTTATTCTTCTTTGCAAACAAAAGTCCAGTCAAAAAGTCTCTGTTGTAATTATATATCCCCAAACAAAAAGAATAAGTAACTTTATGCCTTATGTAATATACCATATATGTATCCCACGGTCCCAGTTTCTTCATGAAGCCCCATTAACTGCAATCACAAAAAGCCACATTTCCTGTTCATTAGTCAACACCCAAGTGTTTTAATTACTGTAATTGTCATTGAATACTTGATGCCAGCTCCAAACCGTCCTGCATGCTTGAGTAACTCCACTCAATGCTCCAATGGATGCAAAGCTACAGGCAACAAAAGGAGCACTGGACAAACCTCTCAGTGTTTCCGAGCGGTATTTTTCCTCCCTCATTGCTTTTCTGGTCACATTCACTCTTTACTCAACTAATAGCTGTCTCCATTTTCACTTTCATGCCACTTTTTCATCACATGTCTGTTAAGCTTTTCTCACCATAGAATTGTTAGAAGGATTTTTCTTGTTTCTGATGTATTTGACATTTTAAATGTACTATAATTTAAACAATCAGAAATTAATTGTAAAGTTTTTACAAAACACATTTCATTTCATTTAATTCACTTTTTAAATGACAGGATGCTTATCATACAACATAAAATAAACTGTAAGTGAGCCAGAATTAGCCCAGAATGTGTTTATATATAAAGTTGGCAACCTGGAACCAAATAGGAGTCATAAACAAGTGGTAATATCTGAGAGGTGTTAAGAAAATGTCCAACTTGCCTGTTACAAGTTGATAATTTTTGTAATTACATTTTATTTTTCAAGTAGGATTGATTATGGCAACAAAAACACCAAAGTTGTTTCCCTCTTTTTTTTTTTGATAATACCAGAATACATTGATGGACAGTACTAATGTAGAGGATGTAGTGCAATTTAGAGAATATGTTTTAAAATAACTTGTGAAATATGTGATGCTTTTCAGTCTTATTGACAGTATAATGAGCATGTAATGATTTATTCTCATACTGACATTCATTAAGCAATAAAAAATATCCTTCCACAACACATCAGGGTTAACATGTTTAATTCATGCGCATTAAGGTGACTGCCCTATAAAGTTCTGTCTGCATGTTTTGTCTCTGAATAAGTTTTCTACATTCCAGCACAAACAATGGCTTGCAAGGACCTCTTGGCCTCAGCACCCTTTCCAGTGTGTCCCTGTTCAGCCATTTGTTCTGGGGGTTTCTGAAAGTGCCAAAGATTATTTAGTAGGCTGTTATCAACAAGAATGGCTGGGAGCAGCATGCAAATCATCGGGCTAAATATAAGCCAACCTACTTCCTCATCCCTTCCTTCCATGTCTCAGAATAAAAGCAGCAGCTTTCTATTTCTGCTTCTACACTTCAAGAGAGGATTGATCAAAGGAATCTTGGTTCCTCTTTTCAGCACCGCTAGGACACCATTTCTTTGAAAACCCCCCCCCAAAAAATAATGTTAAATCACAAAAGACTCCTTTCAAATGAGAGCCAGCTGCAACAGCTAAGTATCACTGCAGCAGCTCACAGTGAGCAGGTGCTGAGCTGTCTGGAAATGTTATGTAACATTTTCTTCCGAGCTTCCCTGACACCCATACATAACTCAGATTGTATAATAAGCCTCTTCAATAAATCACACCTCACTCATCCAGCAGACCTGCATGTCACATAAAAAAAATGACAAATACACAATTATAAAATGTACCTGTGCTCAGTCAAATAGAGCAAATTATTCCGATAAAAGCAGTGTTGTGTTTAATCAGTCACACAGCGTATCAGGTGAGCAGGACCGAGGCAGCAGATAAGACAGCGACACAGCTAAAGAGAAGAGAGCACAACAGTACCATACAGTAAAGTAAAGGTCACTGACAGAACCTGCTGTTAATCAACTTGTTACATGACCAAAGACCACTGCCCCATCGATGGTCCGCACATCTTCATCATTAGTAGAATCATTAACCCCCATGAGTTATATACAGATGCTGCCACGAGACAAAACAATGAGCTGAAGTAACAAACCAGGAAGTGTTACATAAATACATTGCACCAAATCTACAGTCTTTCACTGTTTTGCAGCCATTTATTATTCCAACTTTGTTTGAATTTCCAGTCTCATGTTAGGGCTTTTATTTATAGTGGATTCAAAGTATCACTGAAACAACTATTTCCAGGAAGTTTCTCATCATAGTGAACTGTTATTCTTTTGGTATGTGGCAGTGTTAATCAGTTAGCTGGTGTTATCACACGCATCCCACCGGTCCTTATCCAACAACAACAAAACACAACAAACGTCGTCCCACATCCTACACTTCACACCCACTACTCCTCCTTGGCTTTATTTTAGCAGCCACGCTGACTCAGCTTCCACATGCCACCTGTTACAACACCCAACGTGTCCAGCAGCATCTGTCTGTGGCTTCACTGATGCTGCCCACATCCTTTATCTGACATCTACCTTGACTTGTTTTGGGAAAACTGAGCCACAAGGTCACAACCACATCGGTGTTGTTCGTAATAAAACAGACAGAAGAACAACTTTCAAGCAGATTCACCTCACTTACAAAAGGATGATTTTCTATCTTCAAAAAAAGAGGGGTTACAAGGTCCCTGCCCCACCTTGTTGTCCTGTTATTGTTGGTAGACTTAAATCTCAAAATGCCTACTTTTTGCCGAGTTCACATTGAATTGTCTTTTAGTTACATGACACAGAAGTTGAGATCTGCATCTATGCACTATTGATGTAACGCTTCTCTTGCTGTGCCAGTGTAGTTACACTAAACTTATTCATAAGTATGTATTTCTTATTCATACTATTGTTATACTAACCCTCCTGCTACCTTTAGCACAATCTCCAGCAATTTGTTTGACCCTCATAACATCTGCAGTTGCTTACAAACTGTAGAGTCTTACCATCAGTACACTCCTCATAGTACCAATCCAGTTCATAATAGTCCGCCTTAACAAACCTCTGGCCTCTGGTCTGGCCTCGTCTCTTCATCCTCACTGCTTTCACACACAGCTGTAATGTTTCAAATGTCCCAGCATGCTCAGCTGCAGCCCCCCTGACAAGCCAGATGTCCCAGCATGGTCAAAGCCAAGCAGCTGTCACTGGGATCCAATCAGTCACTGATAGTGTCCATCAGTCAGTTGCTACCCAGCGTGCTCGGCAGCTCCCAGTGGACACACGGTCATTGTTGGTAAAAGCTGCCGTTTTCTCAACACATGTCCGTTACGTTCCAATTAGCAGAAGCCTGAAAGCACAATACGCTCCATTTGCTGTCTTGATGGTGCCATTTCTGCATGTCATCCCACAAAAGCGTAACTTGCGTCATCAGTTGTCAGCAGGAGAAAATATTGTAGTCTGGCATTTTTATCCACCATGTAATCTTTCACATTTCAGTAAATATTCCATCTTCTATTGATGTGTTTCTCTCTTTTAGCTTTCTTTAGTCACAGTTCCAGCAAATGGGGCAGATTCTATCGTCTTGTGCTCACATCCATTTATAGCTTCATGTCAGTTTATCTTCTCTTCCTGTATCCTGTAAGCACGTCTTCTGTCCAGTATCATCTTCACAAAGGCATATCATAACCCTTTTCTTCTCATCTGGAGCGTTTCTTGATCACTTGACAGCACCAGCTCTACACATGGACCTCCGCATCCCTCACAATGACTCAATACACACAGAGGCAGGGAGAGTGAGGGAGCAGGCAGCAGCAGTCACGGGTTTTGCAGCAGAGATGATGATAATGATGACATAGAGGAGTGGGTGGGCTCAGAGCGGGTGAACAGCCAATGAGATAGAGAATTATCACCAACACGATCCCGCCTACCATATCCATGTGAGCATCCCCCCACCCCACCTCCTCTCTCCTCTACTTTGTCCTTCGATGTGGTTGCTATAGTAACAGGCTCAGACTCCATGGCTCACGTCTGAGCAGCATGTAAGGGTAGCAGTGTAGCGTTGGCAGGGGTGACGTGGCAAGCCCAAAAATGAATGAACACAGTGGGGGCATTCAAGGATTGGTTGCATCAGGCTGACCACAATTATACATAACATGAGAGACACAAAGCTGCTCAGGGATACTATAAATGACAAATACCTATTATCGAAGTATCAAAAATGGGAAGAGAGAAGCTGGACTGCAGAAAAACAGATCCTTGTGTAAAGTAATTAGCCTACAGAGATGTGGATTACAAAAACAAGCTAATTCTGCTAATAATGGGGTTTATACACAGTTTTTATGTTGTTGAGGCAGAGGTCATTAGAACTGCTCCAAATGTGTTTTGTGTAATGTCATGAGGTTGCATCATCTCTATTACAGATTCAGCTTACAGTTGTGACAATTATATCGAATCTAAAAATTCATTTTCTCTCAGTTTTAAAATAATCATTGAGTTATGTGAAAAATCAGTGGATGCTGTGTGGATACAGTGCATTGGTATAAAAAATTAATGATTACATCAGTATATGAGCCACACATTACACAAATACTTTTTTGTTTCATATTTTGGACTACATATAATGCTATGCGATACTTAAAACCAGCCACATTAGAATGCATTAGGAAGCAATTTACCAGTCAACCAATCCCTCTTGCTTATTGAGACATGCGGGTGTGACACCATCACAATATGGAGTTGGTCCCGATTGGCCAGCTGCCTCAATGTCATCATCTCAGACATGTTGTCCTTACGTAGCAGGTCATTCACTGACCACCATGGTGATGTAACAGTTTTATAATCTGTCCCTTTGTAGCAGATTAGCAAATCTGACAAGACATCCAACATTTTATTGCTGACTAAATCGAATTGCTTATATAAAAAATTAAGGTGCTCCAGATGATCAAATAGCAGCAATCGTAAGACAAGCCCAGTTTTATGAGGAGGATGAAACCAGTGTGAACAAGCTGCTCATAAGCCAAGGTCCCTTACAGTGCTCCAGCAATCTGTTTTGGCCCATAATATGGAGCAACATGCCTCCAGCAAGGGGTGAGAACAGCAGAAAAAGAAATGGACCGGCAATTATTAAAATGCATGAATACATTGTTGTCCGGTGCAGTATGTCCTTGCAGAATCTCTAATGTTTCTCATGTAACCTGACCTTTCTCTCATGCAGGCTGTTTGTGATGAACGTCAAGACCACAGGGACCATGTCAACACAGCGGGGTGAAGTTAAGCCTATTTATAAGACATCACATCTATTTTTAGATGCATGTTTTTACACCGAGTCACTCTTCAAGTAGACATGAATTACAGCTAAATAATTGATTTGGGGAGAAAAAAAAACACATTAGGTTCCATCATTGTGCTGTGCGCAGGGTTTGCACGTGTTTGAGTGAGCTTGTGTTAAACTTATTTGATATGGCTTCTGTGCAAGAGGGTATGTGTGTATGTGTTTTACAACTGTCAGAGACATCAACCATAATACAACTCTCAGATTGATGGGACAAGGGCATGCATGTGCATAAAACCAAAGTCTAAGCTTACTGAAAGAGAAAAGTGAACATTAGTCAGAGTGAGGCAGCCATCAGGTGTGTTTGGTTTGGCAACCATAACCAGCTGCCACACCTACACTGTGATGGACAGATGGCCAAGTCCCTGCTATTCTCTCTCTCTGATTTTTTTCTTTATCAAGGTCAGGATGAATCTTAAATCTTCTATTATCACTTTGTAGTGACAGATTTCCCTCAAGGTCAGAACTATAAATACCGAGAGGTGAACTCAAGTTTGATGTTGAGAGTGTTAGTGAATGAAGTTCAGGAGTAAATGTTAATGTCTTTTGAAAACAATGCGTAATCCACTTACAGAAGTACTTGAGGGTCTCCTCTATCTGCTCAGTCGTCAGGTCAAGGGCGGAGTCGGGTGCCACGAGGGGTGTGTGCAGCCAGTCATCTTGGTCGTAGCCGAAGATGGTGTCGGCCCTCAGCTTGTAGACGGGCAGTTGTTCCTCCAAAAGGCTGATGATCTCAAGCTCTGGCAAGTCAGTACTGTTACACACATCTATTTGAGGACAGAAAGAGGCAGAGTACCAATAAATGCTCTGACTATTAGAATCATGCCAACTTATGTTTATGCAATACCTGTGCGGTAATATACCGTATGTACAATTAGGAATATGTAGGTACCGGTATGCATAGTGTATATGACTGCATTTGCGATTGCACATATCCAGACTTATCTAGATTTTAGATACTGATATGTAATGCAGCCAATGCCAGCTATGACATTTTTCTTGATGTCATATTTACACCCTAGACGAGGGGTCTGCAACTTTTATGTTCAAGGGTGCCATTTTTGAGATTTTCCACCAAATCAAGTTTACTTGGAGCTGCAAAACATGTTGAACCTTTAAATTGAGGCTAATACAGCTTCAAAAGTTTTATATATATACAGTAGTTTTGAAACATGTACAAAATCTGCATCTTAGGTTGTATTTAGGAAGTTTCAATTACAATGACCTCGGGCCTAGACTACCATAACTCCACAGAAATGTAACTTATGCATCAAGAAACACTAACACTAATAAACACTGATTTTGTGTTATATGATCAATAAAAAAAAAACAAAAAAACAACAAAACCACAACATGTTTCTTGAAACAAATATCCAAGCACTCTGCTCGTGCACTCTGCTCGTGCACTCTGCTCGTGCACTCTGCTCGTGCACTCTGCTCGTGCACTCTGCTCGTGCACTCTGCTCGTGCACTCTGCTCGTGCACTAATGGACCTAAAGGTCTATGTCGCCCTCTGCTGGTCTACTTTAGTACTGAGCAATTTCTCCTTGAAACATTATCAGAAGTGACCGTCTGAAGGTTAAACTTAACAGGTGTGCAGTTGTTTCAACATAAATGAAATCCAATGTGCTGTGACCGAGTAGTTTCATGTGAATTATATCCCTTTGATAAACAACCTTATCAATTTTTCCCATGTTGGAGAAACCTGTTGCTTTAAGTTGTTTTTTTTTTGTTTTAGTTTTTTTTTTTTTTTTTT
>OMNM01063831.1:10367-23081 GCA_900302745.1 Parablennius parvicornis | reverse complement strand
GAGAGAGCGAGACAGAGAGAGGAAGAGAGAGAGAGGGAGAGAGGAAGAGAGAGAGAGACAGAGAGAGAGGAAGAGAGAGACAGAGAGAGAGGAAGAGAGAGAGAGAGAGAGCGAGGGAGAGAGAGCGAGAGAGAGAGAGAGAGAGAGAGAGAGAGAGAGAGCTACAAGTTTTAGAGGACGGCGCAGGGTGGACGAGACGACGAGAGAAAGACAGGAAGAGAGGGAGGAGGGAAGAGGAGAGGAGACCCGAGCCAAACTGGTCCGTCATGCCTGACATGCCAGTGACGAACGCCACATAACCCGGCCCACTCGTGCTCTCTCCGAGCCCCTCTGTAACAGCTAACCCTCCCAGCTGGACTCCCTCTTACCAACCGTTTCTGTCCTCATCCTATAGATGGTGTATAAACACTGTGGGGACCTGCAGGCCTGAAACTGCTTCACCATTTCCATTTGTTCCAACGCCTAATAAGACATCTAAATGGAATAGCAGAGGATTCAAATGCAGAAGACAAAATCGCTAAAAACATGAAAATCTCCACTTTAATCCTGAAGTCAGGAGACTTTGTTAAGGTTACATTACAAAGCAAATGTTTGCTTTCCATAGCAACAGGTCAGTGGAAAATATTTTTTCTTGTTACAGCTGTAATCATAGCCTGTTAAACTACAAGCTTTGACTGGTGTGTTTGTCATGTAATCCCACAGATTCCAGAGTTAGACATTGAGTGATTCTTCGTATGACAACATGTGGTTTACAAGAGTCAGGATTTTTTTTTCTTTTGAGTCTTCCTGTGTGTCACAACCAAATGCAACATGTGTTCTGCTTGTGCTAAAAAAAAAAGTTTTTTTTTTTAAAAAAAAAATCAGATATGCAGGTCTGTCTGAAAAGTCTGACCTGTGAGCAAATATATTTTATGAAAAGCAATCAACAAGAACAACTGAATAATAAAAGAAGTTGCTAAAATTGAACAACGTCTAATTGATTGCAGCTATACAAGAAGTTCTCAAAAGAAAAATGTGTTATTTCATCACTTGTCAGGACATTTCTTCTGCTTTAATGTTGAACATTACAAATCTGGCACTGTGCCAAACTGACTCATGGTCCTAAAATGTGCTGGACTCTGATTCAGTCTTAAAAATACAATATTACAGGACAACACAACATCCCACATCTGACTGAACTCCAGGTAGAGCTCAAAATTACAATACATGCACATCCAGGTGGTTTTGTCCAAAAGAGGCATTTATGTACCTATATATAGAGACAAGATG
The DNA here is from genome assembly GCA_900302745.1 of Parablennius parvicornis. NCBI lineage: Eukaryota > Metazoa > Chordata > Actinopteri > Blenniiformes > Blenniidae > Parablennius > Parablennius parvicornis. The sequence continues at coordinate 21,812 of OMNM01063831.1, read as the reverse complement.
TGATTGTGTTTTTTACCTTCTGACCTCACTAACACAAACTGGAGTTTTGTTTGAAATGGCTTCAGAAACCTTTCTAAATTGAATCTATATATTAGTTGCCAAAATAGTAAAAGCAGCAATCAAATTTCACATTTCAACACAAGAGAGTGTGAAATATGTTAAATGTTTGACTGTAATAATAAAACATGACTATCTAAGCAGCAGAAAGTAATTTTCCCCACATCTTTCTGTGGTTTACAACTCCTGTAATGTGGAATAAAACAACGACCCATGAAATGGAAACTACTGGAGAAATAAAAGTTGCACAGACTTGACCGTACATGTGTCCTTATCAGAGACAGCAAACACATATCGTCACATACCATCGACACAAATTTCATCAACATGAAACATCAGCCAGGTTTTCAAAAAGAGAGCACAAGCACTGTTTTGTTCTCTCTGTTAGGGTTACATTAATATAGCAGACTGTTGTAAGTAAGACAATACTGTTTGTTGTAACTCTGAGGCAGTGCAGTCAGTTTTAATGTGACCAGCATAGTGTCGCTATCTGATAACCAAACCAGTGCAATTACACTTGTATTTTTTTCAAAGTCAGCGACCAGCCTGGTCCCCTGCTCTTTACTTGATGATCCACTTGATGATTTACATGATTCAGAATTTTCACACACAAAAACCTTGCATCCAAAGTACCAAAGGTCAAGTGAGCAGACTCCCACTTCATTCTGAGGTTTGTCTACATTCTGTAAAAGGAACGTTCAATGTGCTGCCAGACTGGCTGCAATATCTCAAGCTGTAAGATACAGAAATTGTGCCTTAGTGGAGGTCATTCCTGTATCAAGTTGTTACTTGGCTTCATTTCTGCTTCGTGTGTGATGATGCAAACAACCACAACCAAAAGCTTCCCCAAACATCACAGCACAATAGATGTAATTGCAGGCTGTGATTGGATCAGAGTGGAAGAGCATACTCTGCACTTTGTGTTTGTCCTCTTACGTAACTTCATCCGTCTCTCACTCAAGCACTCTGGTCTCCTGTTTCCCTCCCTCACTCCAAACTTCTTCCTCAGTGGGTATCCCATAATTTCACTGTTACTCAACTCTTTACATCACTGCTGGCTGGTAACCATGGAGAATTAACCTCACACCCAGGAACTGGCCCATTGCAATGAACTGCCCCATTCAGCTCATTGTGCTCATTCATCCTCTAGACTTAGTGAAATTACGCATGCTCTCTCTCTCTCTCTCTCTCTCTCTCTCTCTCTCTCTCTCTCTCTCTCTCTCTCTGAGTGAAAGTTTCTAAAGAGCATCAAGCAGAGAGGAAGACAGAATGACAGTGAAGAAAGAGAAAGAAACGGAAGGAAATAAACAAACTAGACCTCAAAATCTTTACTGTCTGTATGTTAAACTTTGAAATTTGAATTTGCAATAGTGACCACTTTATACCAGCAGATGGCAGCACTGAACGAAACCATTCAAATGCACTGCCCTTGAACGGCTTGTGTGTTAAAAACACATGACTATAGTAATTATTACCACAACCCTTGATTTCACAGAAAACATTAGACACAATCTTGTCACAACCATGTCATGGTTTTATCGAGGAACAGTGAAAGTTTGTTTGGCCTACAATGAAGTTGTCCTTTCCATGTTTTTGATTGTTTTCACGACAATTTTGTCAGCACTGTCCTATGATACACTCTGAAGGCAAATGGTCACATAGAACAAACTATGCTTGTAAATCCAATGCAAATGCATCAGGCTGGAAAAAGATAAGTAAATCAGTGACAAATACAACCCGATACTTTTAATATGTTTGACCATTTAGCTTATAAGAATTATTTTTATAGGAGACAAAAAACATAATTGCAAACAGTGTTTGATAATCTTCTCAAAAACCAGTACTGTTTGCAACATATGATGTGTGCGCACTGTAGGAATCTTTCCATCAATGAAGTGATTTAACATAAAAAAAATAATGGACATTATCTCGGCAGAGGGACTGAACAATAAATAAAGCTCAAGGAAGTTTGAAGCATGATGAAATATGATAGGTGCTGTAAGCCAGGATGGTTATAGCTCTGTAGAAGATGGACACCATCCCTGGAAAATGACAACTTTCAAAATCTTATTTAAGGCATGCTGCACTATCAAACACCTTTAATATGGATGAACAAACAAACCTGACAAGTCTATCACTTATTGATACTGGTGGTCCAGGTGAGCATTTTAATTGCATAAAAGACCAATGACATTTTAACGGTCTGACTAGTTTCTTAATACTGTAATTCTATCCTTTGGTGAACTGAAATCCTGGAGGACACTGTGGCAACAGAGTGGCAGGTGTCCAAATTAAATAAAACAGTTGATATAAAGTGGAGCCCAGTGTGAGTGCCAATATCAGAAACTACTGTAAATGTAGATTTTGCTTCTTTGTGTATGTAGACAATAACGGGAACTTTCTGTCCACAGCGTGCGTGGGAGTGTCCTTGGGAGGGTCTTTTCCTGTAGATTGTAGCATGCCGTCTGAACACTGCTTGGTTAAAAACATGTTTTGTCTACTTTGCATTCAGTCATTTTCCAACAGTTAATAAGATGGGTTTTGAGTATAAGTGCTATTTGAAAAGTTCAATAACCATTCAGCTTTAATTTAATATCACTTTAATTACGTGTTTGGTGGGTGTGTGGTCCACACATGGTTGCCCAGACTATACAGGTGATTTCAGAGCACTGAAGTCATTGGAGTCCCTCTGTTCCATTGGAGGGAAGACAATAAGGCAAGGGAGATAAGTGAGAGCACTGACAAGGAGTCCACTGAGAGCTCCTCTCCTTCTCACATGCCGACTGATACACAGAGCTGAGGTCCCCTGGAGCTGCTTTATGGACAGGAAGCGACATTGGAGAAGGGTCACAAACAGGGACAGTTTCTCACAGCTCCATGGACTTCACTCTCACAATCAACATCTTCTCTCAGCCTGTAATACTGCTGCCACATTATTCCTAATATTTTTACAGATTGAGGGGAACTGAATGTAAACATTCACTTTCACAGACTGACAATAGTGAGAACACCTAATAGAAAATAATCTTAAAACTTTGAGTAACCGTTAGTCACTACTGCCTCTTACTGTAGAAAATTGGTAATTCATAACTTGTATGTATCTTTACCAGTAATGGTCTCGGCATCTCTGCAGGTGGCTCTGAATGTCTGAGGAGCAGGCGACAGACTCGCCTCACTGACATACTCCTCTTCCTCCTCTTTGCCGGCCAATCGGAACCCAGGGTAGTGCGGCTGTGTGTGTTGAGAACGCTGTTTGGGGAGCGGGATGGAGGAGCAGGAACAGGTGTCGGGAGTCTGAGTCCTCGGGTCCAGCTTGGCGCTGAGAGGTTACCAATTTAAACCAGGGCCAGCTATGGAAAAAACTCACATCCACTAACAACAAGGTTCAAGGAGTCAGCATCCATGTTTGTGCGTTGGAGGACAAAAATGATCAGGTGATGGATGAAGGCTTGAACCTCTCGATTGGCTGAACAGTATATTCCCTGTATGCCTGAAAGAGAAAAAGAATGGTAGCAAGACCGTAAATATATATATCATAGAATAATTAAGAAAAAAACAATAAGCACCTTATATTAGTTTATCATGTGCTAATAGCTTTTTACTCTGTGCATCTCTTTGCTTATCCAACTTAGTAAACAAGATTCAGACATTTTCTCACTCAGCCAAGTGGTTATATTTATAGACCTGGTGTCACACTCGTCTGCTCATGAAAGGATAAACACAGAAGAGCAGATCATTTTAGGCGTGACCTCACTTAACATGGTTATTAATGGTCCATCCCTATGACACCTGGAATCTATATCAATATGTCTGATCAACAATGTCCTGGAGTGGGCAGGAACCTTTTTATTTCTTGAAAAAAAAAAAACAATTTTCACCTTTTACAAGAATCATTTAGAGGAAATAATAGTTGTTGAATGGTAAATAAATTGTTATTATAGCTCATTTGTAAATCTCCAGCAGTCTTGGAGCATTATATATGATCAGTCACATCCACTCATACACCCACATACTAATGATGATGGCTACAATCTAAAGAGCAACTTCGCCTTCATCATCTTTCCTAAGGAAACTTGCAGCATGAACTTGCAGAGATGAGATCTTACCATCTATTTCTGATGATCCACTCATCCAATGAGGGCACTACCACACTATTAAAGGTCTTATTTCATGCTATCACTAATTAACTCTGTATTTAGTGCATATATGAGGAAAGAATTGTTAGATATGTGATTACAAATGAAGGGAGTGGTTACTTTAGGTAACTATTTAGACATAGATCCTCAATTAGGCCACACCTGAAAAGAAACAACATGGGAAGTACATAGCTACAGTATTAACAATAAAAGGAAACCCGGCTATAGCCAAACGAAAGAGGGCAAAAGTTAAAGCCCAATTGTATCTCTCAACAGGCTGCGCACCCAACGTCATAGAGGAACCCGGATATGTTGCTGTTTATGTACAAGCCTTCAAAGCTCAAGGACAAGCCTCAAGACAAACTCCTTGATATCTGCACCTCAACTTCAACTCTATTACCATTATAAACCTCAGCCGTGGTTCTGCTGCTCCACATATTATGTTTTCTGTCCACAGTATCTAAACTTCACTGTCTAACATCTACCCACACCAATTCTTTTATGTCTCACCAATATTTCCACACAGCCCTCATCTTAGACATATCAAGTCAGATCCCATGCAGCAATGTGGGAAGTTGAATTTAGGTCACAGAGTTTCCATTATGAAAGAGCAACGGTCACCCGTTTTCCCAAACACTGTTGCTAATGACAGCAAAACATACAGTTGCTGTAAAACATATGCCAGCTTATTTTTAATGTTTTTAGCATTCAAAATAATTCAAGTGGGTATGAGAAGGAGGAACTTGGAACTCTGGCTGAGAAAGAAAGAGCTCACATCAGTTGTAAGTACTCTTGTCTCACAGTACGAATATCCTCACTTTGAGTTTGGGCTTATCTGTGTTTACATATTCTTCCTGTGCAGATGGGGATTCTCCAGAGGCTGACAGGTTAACTCCTATAGCAACATCCATATGAGGTTAGTTGAAGAGCATAGATTGGCCTAGATCGGCTCCAGCACCCCAGAGTTAGAAGAAACAGTAAATAAGATCTGGACTCTGGAATCTAAACTGTACTAGCAGTATCACAGAGAACTAGACAGACAAATCAAAAACCAGTTGATTTGTTTGATTGTTAAGGATATCCTAGAATGTTGTTGTGGCATCAATGAGGTAATTATCACATAACATAACAGTAATGCTGACCAAGCACAAGTAAATACTATACTTACAAGTCAAACATCAGGATGACAAAGGATAAGAGCATCTATGTTATGGCCATAACAATCCCGCAGGGTAGCTTGGTTAAGGGTAAAAGAAAGAGTTCAGCATTTGGAAGAAGCCGGTACCTTAGGACAAAAGTGAGTGTATGACAGGGTGTGGCTCTTTATAAGTATTGATCTCACAACACACATGTTTGTGCAGCAATGTGACGATTTCTTTTTCTAATAAAAGATCACAGCAATCAGCTCAATCTGTAGGCAGTTCTGCATGGCTTTTTACCCATCGCAAGGAAACACCTGTCCAAACATTTAACATTACCTTTCTCTTCTACTTATTACACTTTCAAGGCAATCAATTTAAACTAGAAGCCATTATAAATGTTCTTCATATTGAGACAAAGCCAGGTCCTGTGTCTGGCTGGAGGCAACAAGCTGATTGGTCAATGCATTCTGTTAATCAGTTACTCTTGACTTTGCTTGACAGTGTCAGTATGAACATTACAACATCAACCACAAATATTCCTTCTCAGCTCTTTCGAGAAACCAGAGCTACACCACCCAAACCAGCAAAACATTATTAACCCTTTCCATCAACCCTACGGAGACTGAATCATGTCCAACCCAGAGAGTTCACTGCTTTATTGTTGCAACCTGGGTGCACCAGACCTCAAACAATAGACACAACATTTCAACATAGCACTCACACAGGTAGCACCATAGACATGTACTAGTCATACATTCACACGTACATGTTGGAGCCTAAATGAATCCTGATAATCTTGAAGTTTGTTGTGCATGTGAACCATAGCAAAGTCACCACAATGTGTATAACAGTGGAACTATGACCTGTGTGGTTAGCTGTAATAACACAGTAAAGAAAACAGACTGATCTGTATCAACTGACAAAAATTATTCTTAATGGAATCAAGCTATCATCTGTTCAATATGCAATGATCCATTACACACATTGCACCAATTTATACAGTCACCAACAGTAAAAAGTGGATTTCTAAAACTATGTGACATCAAGTAAACATAATCCACCAGTAAGACCATAAATACTGAAACTGAAAGTTAGTCAGCGTTATTCACTCTGTTGTTAACCACGATGACACTCCTTCCAAACTCAATGCCTTCAGCACTTCTATTAAGGCTGAGTGCTCAGCTTGTCCTTGCCCGAGGGGATTTCCTCATTCTCAATAGTTGATCATGTAAAGCACTTCAACATGGAGCATTGTAGTTTCCAGTGCTTTACCGTGAACTGTGTGTTTGCGTGTGTCCTGGATAATGAATATAAGATGACATAATGATGGTTGAGTGTTTCCACTGGGCGCATGTTTCACAGCAGCAATTAGCACTACTGTGACTGAGGGACTATGAGGACGGATTACAACGCACAAATCTCTGAGAACACCATAAACAACATCCTTTGAATGTTCTTTGTCCTGAAAACCTCAGGGGGGTGATTCAGACAGGCTGAAATCAACCTCAGGAAAAAAAAAAAAAAAATCATGGAACTTGTTTTTGAATGCCCTGAGAAAAAAGGTCAGCAGTTGCTACTTGCTCAGTCTTTACGAATGAAGGTGTAAAAACTGTAAAATATGAATCAGTTGGAAAGTGATAGTGTATAAATTAGAATAATGCTTAAGTTTTAATTTGATTAATTGGTACAAATGTCAGCTTTTAAGATTTCAAAATTTAAACCCTAACTCCACTGATTAAAAATCTCTTTCAGATGATGTAAAAGTCCACAAAGAAAATAATCACAATAATATTCAAAACTCTCCTAAGCTTCTCATACTTTAGAAATATTTCCAGATCCAGATAAGAACTACAACATTGAGCATTTCAGCATGTCAGGCTGCTATGAGGGTCAGGTCAGTAAGAAGCATTTCCTGTCAGCCACTCCATGATCAATGTATCCCATCAATAATCCATTACCCTGAATTTCACTACAGATACGATCAAAAGCATTCAAAAATACACAGCTCTGTTTAGTCAGCTCAAACAAGCAGCTGACAATACAGAGCTGGTAACAGCAGTGAAATTAATAAACCTGTAATTAATAAACATTAAATTAATAAACATTAAAAATGTAACTGTTTTACCACCTATACTCCTGGAAGACATAATATAATTGGCTCCAATGCCTCACGGTCCCAAGTTGGAAAGATAAAACAATATGATTGTGAGCAGAACTCATCTTTCAAAATAATACCATGCCAAAGAATTTGTCAACTTTAGTGGTGTATTCATTAATGTGTGGCTTAATAAAGGCATGACAACTTCTTTCACTCATTAAAATTCAGCAGACATGAGCTTTCTGGGAATGCATTCACCCTAACTGATGTTACTGTTTAACTAAAGCAGAATACTTTCTCAAGCCTATAAGCAACCGCTGAATCTAATGGTGAATAACTCAAACCTTGATCCTAATCCTGCATTTGATTTTAATTTTAGCATTACAATCACATCTAAACTCTGAAAAACATTGTGATGTTTAACATTTTCAAGGCTTAAAGCATCTTTATAGAGCTACAGAACAGTTAAATAGAGGCAAGACCAACATAGAAAAAGTAGAAACTTAAAAATGATTTCAATAAAAGCTTGCAAAGAAGATCTAAGTTTAAATCTTTGTTGAAGGAGACAGAGCATCTAGTGTACAAACTAACTAAATGTATGCTGCAAGTTGCATTGAGATAGACTAAATGTGGACATTGTGCACAAATGTTACGAGTGTAGCTGAAATATGTCTGTTTATTTTTGTTTCAGGAGTCCATTTTTAGTAATGTCACAGAACAAAGCAAGTTTGTCCCAATAAACAAAGCACATCACCAAAGCTTGTTTGAATCAGCAGGTTTGGTGAGTAGATCGGGTTTCACATTAAAGGAGAATGAATTAATCTGGTCCGTCCCTTCATGTCATTTCATCTCTGGTATACTGTACGTCATCCAGCCCCTCACTTTGACCGCTCTCAAAAGGTTTACGGCAACAAGGCCTTTGTTGACAGATTCAAGCCCAGCTCATTTGTTGGTATACAAAAGAGATCTGATTAGCAATACTCACAAGCACACACACATAGCCAGCTGTCTTCAAAGGACAGACACAAAGAGGAAGACTCACAGAGAAGCTGTGCAAAAATGAGAAGGCAGAGGCAGAGCATGGATTTTGAAAGACATTGAGTCACATGATCACAGGACATTGGGAAATCCTTTAAAATGATTTTTCAGGTTTTTTCAGAGTTCATCAGTTAAGAGTTTGTATGAACCAGTCTTTCAGGTATAGTGTCTTTCAACTGAGTAAAGATGAAAGATGGAAGGAAGTCGATACAGGACAGAAGAAATTAAATGATTAAGACAGAGATGTGGTGAAAGCTACTTGAAGTAGATATCAGGTCAAATCAATAGCACTTGGTATTTGGTGTGAGAGAGACAAGGGGACAAACCAACTAACCAGTGTATGACACATACATTATAGCTCAGAGAGCTAATCACACTGAGGCAAAACAAAGTTGGCCAAGCGAAGGACACTTTAGAAAATCTTTCCATGAAAAGTCTTCACAGCTGTCAGGTTGATTTTCCTGTACAGTGTTACAGAGACAATCCCACTGCCCCACATTAAGTAGTGAAAATCCAAACTGTGCCAGCAAACTAGAAAAGTAGACACAAGGTCTAGTTCAAGACTCAATAATACATTTGGTGGAATCTGGAAACCTGAGCTGAGGGCGGATTGTCTGATTCGGTAACTTTTATTCTGCATGTACTCTGGGAAAATTGCAAAATCTTTTGTTTGTCCTCCAACTGTATTTGTTAATCTGGGCAATGCTTCAGCCTAAGTCACGATAACCTTCAGTCCATACTGTTCACAGACAGCTGCAGCACTTCAGTTCTATTCAGGGAACCATATCATGCAAACTAACTATAAAATTCTTCCTGTTTGACTTTTGAAGCAATTTCCTGCACTAGTAGTCTGCTTCCATTGAAACCTAATGGTATTATGTCACATGTCAGGCCATGCTGCTGAGTTGTTCAAACCAAAGTCTGTCATTATATTTAAGGCACAATACTTTGTTTTCCACTTTTTCTTCATTAACTGCATTAAATAATTATTTCGTTTTTGAGAGTTGTGTGTATTTTGTTATTGATAAAATGCAGTGCAAAGGTACAAGACCAAGCAGCATATCAAATTATTGAATTCTGTCCATTAACAGATTAAAAACATACTTCTTGATGTGACTTTACTTCCAAATGTTTCTGATAAGGGTGTACGTATTTCTGGAATATTTGGTAATATTTAGATGTGATTATTACAGTTCACAGAAGATGAGACATGTGACGATCACAAGGACAGATTAAAATGTACTATATGAAACAATATAGTCTTTATAAGCAGGGCATTAAATTGTGTCTGGCAGAAATGTTCCAGTCACAATGTTGTGATCAGGCTAACGAGTCAATCTGAAAGACTCGTAGATTTGTTTACAGACATGTTGGTTTTTAGCAGGTTCTGTACTTTCAGATTGTACTTTACTATCCGTGTGACCATAAATCCATAAAGTCCCTCAAAGATAAGATGTGCAGTGAAAGACTTTGAAGTTAATATTGAGGCCCCCATTCATCAGAGCAACCTTTGACTTATTCTGTTCTTTCAGACATTTCTACAACTTCACAAGACTGTTACTGGCAAGCAAACTTGCAAGAAGGTAGCACCTTTAAGCCACAAAACATTGCCATCATTGAAGTGACCAGCTAAAACTTTTCTAATATGACGAACCTGCTTGGACAGAAAGGTCACAGAGGAGAAAATATTTAAACTATAAATTTAGGAGCTGCTCTCGGTTGTTTGAACTTTCTCAGCAGACGCTGGTGTAACAGAGAGACCTGCTGTATATCTCAGTACAGACAGTATGCAGGTCCACCAGAGATCATGTGCTGTTAGCTGGCAAACTCACTGGAACCCTTTTTTAGATTCAGAGGGCTGGTGGTGGTGGACAGACTATGGAGCTCAGCGACAGAGCTGAAAAAAAACCTCACAGTTCTGAACATGCTTTTTTTTTTTTTTTTTTAAACTTGGAACCAATTTAACACTATTCTAGAGGATGTGCATTTACATGTAAGGGAAGTAGTTAAAAGTTTACTTTACAATTAATTTTCTATGCTGTGTTGCCACTCTATACATTCATGCCAAGCAATGTAACTGCCCTGTTGATCAGTATTCTGCAGGGGATGCAGGGGTCCTGGAAATTTGTTTTCAAGTAAAACTACTGTTATATAACAGAAAACTGTTCTCAGTTACATCCAGATTTAATGCATTGTGTTTATGACATTGGTACTTCAGATTGGGGGATCCAATGACTCCAGTTGTGTGAGGACATTGGGTGTAAAAACTAGTCTTTTGTGCAAGTTTCAACAACCGACCATCATCATCATCTAAAAAAATAATCATGTAAGCATACAGAAATTTACTTAACCTGACCTACTTCAATTGTATTTTCAAAAGCAAGTGTTTGATTTGATGTAATTGTATAAAATATTAACTTTTACTATATTTAATTTAATATACTGGGTTTGGGTTAATCACTGGGTTTGTATAATATTTGAAAATTGTGGGGAATAGCCAGTTATGATTTTTGAAATAAAGTGCATAAGGGAAATTGCACTTCCGTGTGATTGAAATTGAATACTATATACTCTTAAAAGCACAGATGCCTCAAAATACCACTCAAATACAGTCATGTGAGTATTTGTAATTCGTTACTTCCACCCCTGCCATCCTGACTACTTCTGTGACATGTTTGCAAAGACATATTAGATTTTTTATGAGATCAGGGGGAAAACAAACAAACAAAAACAATAACTTGGAAATTGGATGAATATCATCTCCTCTAAATAATAAGGTGCTTGTAAAAAAAGCAAGAACAAAACAAACAACATGCCAGGTCAGAAGTTTTTAACTTTGGAGTTCAACGCATGACACTGGAAGTACTGGGGAAAACAGACTTCAGATCGATGATCTGTTGCACTTTTAAGATAACCTAAATGTTTAATTTGAGAGGAATCAGCACTTCTGGGGCTCTGCACCTGCTTCAACATG
>OMNM01063830.1:6353-35687 GCA_900302745.1 Parablennius parvicornis | reverse complement strand
TGCAAAACATTTCTCTTTTAAAAAAAAAAAAAAAAAGACAGAAAAATGCTGAAAGTAGATATGAGGCATCGGGGATGGCACGGCTCCCATCACAACAGAATGAGACGAATGGCATCTTGGAGAAAAAATGTGTAGGAGAGAGGTTTGTTTAAAGTGGAACCTGGGGAGAATTTTTCCATGGCCTGAGGCTGCAGAATATGAAATCAGAATTCTGTACACTACATATCAGTATTTTGCACTCAATCAGCTTCAGGAAGCAAATGTTTTTACTAATTTTTTTTCATGATTTTCAAGCTCACACTGAAAAAAAACTAGATCATGTTCAGTTTGAAGCTAAAGTGCACAACCAACATTGGATTCACCTCTGGAGGGAATAGCATACGAGTAAAATATCCCTCCCATAGTGATTAAAGCTACTTCACCAGCTCATCTAACAAAACATCAGATCAATGTCTTGAAAGATATAAAAGTAACGCAGGGCTTTACAGTCTCACAGGTGGAGAATATAAGTTACAGCTTTAACTCGAAGATCACATATTTTTGTTGATTTCATATTTAAACATTTCGTTCCGCATGCAGTGGAGTGTATGATTGGGGGCTTGCTAGTGAGTTAAGTTGTTTAATGAAGGCATGTTAAGTTTAAAGTGTTAAGCTTCCATACTTTTTACATGCTGACCGACTGAGTAAATAGGCTACATATTAATGTACGCATCACATAGGGCAGAAAGGAACTTGAGTGCTTGTTTATAAAGTTACCCAGTTTCAACTGACATCCAACTTCTCTTAGCATCCCATAAAAGTCCGAATTTTATAAGAATTAAGGTTTATGTTCCTAACAAGGATGTTTCACTCATCTATAGCCAACCATCTGGGAACAAGTCGCTGTTAAATTCTAGTCAATTATAATTTTATTTCAAACTGCATGTCTAAAAGCTGAGGACATGCAACTCTGTATGTGTGTTTTCAGTTTGTGTTCTCATAGCCTAAACACACACGTATACATTCATGCACTGACAAGTGCAAAACACACGCACACACACTTACACAACACAGCTCGCTGCCAAGTGGAAAAAACATGTTTTATTTTGCTCATTACATCTTTCACTGCAATAATTCAACGCAGATAACTTAAGATGTTTATTGAAGTTTTTAAAAAAAATATCTACAATTTCAAATTCAAAATAGTAAGTGCACTATAAAAATAGTAACAAGAAACAAAACTGAAGAAAGTGTTGTTTTTGAATTACTAAAAGATAGTAACTGATCAGTTCTTGATTTATGAAAAAGATGGGAGCAAAAACTCCTGAAATTAAAGGAAATAATTGACCTTGACAGTTAAAAGAAAACTTCCTCCTCAAAAACCAACACCGCAACCTCACTGTCTAAACGCAATGCCAGGGTTGTAAATCCCCAGAGGGAGAAAAACATGGTGTCATCACTCTTAATGCTCTCAGCTCAGACACATCAGGAAGCCTCGAGGACGGTCCGACACTCAATTATCAGCACAAACACACACAGAAATCACACGGGTTGTGAACCAAACAAAGCAAATACAAGTGATTGGACGGTCCCTGTGGAAGTTTTGCTGACCAGTCCAGACTTTCAGTTAGAGGGGAGTTCCCTTGGGCCAGCCTGTGTTTATGATGTGGCTTTTTAAATAATAAAAAATAGAACAAAAACAGAAACACCTGTTATCTTCCAGGGAAACCCCCGACAGGCACAGTTTTCCATCTGGGGTTTAGCACCTTTGTTTTTTTGTTTTTTTTTTTTTTTGACTGTGACCTCCTTTGGGAGTTGATGTGGCAAAAAGAAACTTCCCAGGCAATCGTTTGTGAAGCCAAAAGTCCTCTTCCATTGAGGCCAGTTTTGGTCCAAAGGGGTCGTTTTCTTTGTCCGTGCTGTTTTTGCTTAAGCGTGATGCATCTTAATTAGGTCCATTCATCCATCTTCTACAGTCCACGTGTCTGTTCGGCTGCTCCCTTTTCACAAGTTGTGACAACTTGTCCCGTAGACTTTGTTAGTTTTTTTGTTTGTTTTTTAACTCCAGATAAACGTTTGGCGGAATTCACACCGGATTTCAACACTCAAGATTAAAATTTAACCTGAAGCGTCCAATGTGGGGTCGATCCCAGCTAACATTGGACACAGCAGCACACACACACACACACACACACACAATCCCACAAACACAAACACACACACTGAGGGACACTTTTAGAGTCACCAATTAATCGAACCGAACAAGCACGTGTTTGGTCTGACGGAGAACTAGAACTCGCAGTCCTAAAATGCAAAATCTGCACAGAAAAATCCCTTAAATATTGAATCCAACCGAGGATAACTCTCACTATGAGGTGTGAGGTGCAAAACGCCACATGACCGTGCAGCCCCCAGTCCACCCGACAAATAAATTAAATCAAGACAGTGTTTTTTTCTTTATTACTAATGAAAAGAGAAAATATGTACATAAAAGCACATAATTTTCGATTAAAAAAAAAAAAAAAGTTCATGGTTCGATGTTTGTCCAAAACCATAATGGCAGAGCTCACAGGAGAAAACTTGGAGACGACTTCAAATACTTTGTTCTCCTCGTCCATATTATATATTTTTTTCTTCTTCCTTGATTCCAGTCGCACACTCTCCTTTGTAGTCTTAAACGCAGCTCGTTCAATTTCCCCCCCTCATGTTTGAAACGAGGCATATTGTGCCGTCTTGTGTCTTTAGCTACACTTGCACGACTTCACAATCATGTTGGAGAGCTGCTCCACCTAAGAGCGAAAAAAAAAAAAAAAATGCAGAAGAGAAAATCACTTTAAATGCAGAGCAAACATTTGCACTTTGGAATTACTGTTGCTGGGTGGCGGTGAGGATACCTTGTGTTGCCTGCCCACGTAGTAGAGGATTGGCAGTGGCTCCAGTGCCTGGGGGACGCAGCAGGGGTGTGCAGAGGCTCCCGGGTTGTGATGCTTATACAGAGCCAGAATCTGTAAACAATAACACGAAGGAAATACCAGAAAACAAAGAACTTAGCTCACAATTTCATCACCGACAAAACCAGTGCCAGAGCAACTGTGATGCACTGAGAAGGCTTTACAAGCGTGCTTTTGTGGAAATTCAGATATTAGAAACAAGCAGGTTTTTAAAACTCAAACACATGTACATTTAAGTATTTCTCAATCACTGCATTGTGCTCAGTGTTTGTCAGAGTGATCTCACATAAAATAAAGTCCACATATTGTGACAGAGGGTGAATATAAGCAGTGCCAATAATTCTTTGTTTTAGTGTACTTCTGTGACACAGCTGAAACTGCTGCAGTTATTCTTCAAGGTTATATTAATGTCTGCAGCTAATTTCATGTTAATCCATTAATTATTTGGTTTAATCTATCACGATGATATGTCATGATACAGTGAGAATAACTTTGGTTTTCAAATCAGGGCTTTGGGCCTGTCATTGTGAAGATTGCATATTCTTTTTGTAAACATGGAAGATTTTTCCAGATCCTCGAGTCTCAGTCCAAAATCACACGTTAGAAGTTACTTGGTGACTCTAAATAGCGTCTACGTGTTAATGTGAGTATGATTATTGACTCCAGCACCCTAAAATCTATGGAAAAGGTGGACTAATTATTGCATTATCTTTATTGTTTTAACCAAGTATTAGAAGTTATATTATCTGACATGCAAGGAGCCAAAGGACCAATACATTTACTATTAACATATTAAGTTCTGACTACTTATAAGGCAGGTACAAATGTTGATGTTTCCGGGGGATTTGTTCAATTTTGCCGCTGATGAAAACACTTTGAGATTTCACAGCTGCAGCCTCTTTTTCTTATTAGCTTTAGCATTACAAAACAGCTGCGGTGCTTTAACAGCGTTGAATAAACATTGGTTTATAAGCTTTTTTCATTGGGTCAAAAACCACTTTCTTTAAAAAAAAAACAAAAAAAAACAAAACCCAAAAACCAAACAGCACGAACATCCAGATTTAAGAGCATCTTCCTCCCACTAACTGATTTAACTTGAGCTGAACTTGATAGGATCGGCCATAAGTCACTCTGCGAATGCAATACTGTGCACATTAGGTTTAAGTAATAGTTACTTTCCTGAGCAGCGAATTGCTTTTTTGAGCTTTTAACTGAGCCAGAACTCCCAAAAGCGATGAAAACCGATTTATTATCATTTAACATCTTGTTGATTAATAGAGCTACCTGATTTATTGATGTTGTAAAAAAATGATTTTGTGTTTGGGCAAAGTACCTGAGAATATTTGTTTTCAGCGTTTCCGATGTAGGTGCAGGACCCCATGCAGTAGTTGGCGTGGTAACCTGTTGGCTTGTGTATCCACTTCCAGCCGAGGTCCTTCCTAAAGTCGATGTACAGGCTCCTCACGCAGCAGGTCTCTGTTTGGCTACGCAGGAGAAAACAAGAAAAAAAACCTTTACAAGTGTTCAATGTGCACAGATTTTTAAGGCTTCACTACTGCAGAGGGTACATTTTTGACAATCAAACAAATTTAAAGCTCCTCAAAGTTTCATCTCATGGATCCTTCGATCTACTCAGACTGCAGCTCTTGACAGGAAGTCAGTGTTTTATCGATGTTTCTCGAAGAGAAATATTACGCTGCAGTTTGACAGGATGGTGAGACAATGTGGTTTCTGTGACAGATGTCTTACAAAACATGATAATAAAAGGTGCTTGTACCTTTTATTATAATTAAAAGGTACCTTTCAGATATGTTCACAAAAAAAAAACACAAATATGGTGGGAAAATGCACTGTTTTACATTACAGTGCTGTCAAAAATACATATAAAATATGCTGTGATACACTGAAAACTGCATAAAAAACTGACTTAAATAAAAAAAAAAACTGTGTTTTACAGTATAGTACTTCAAAAAAAAACAACTGGTAAAAATAATGACATAATAAACATTTTACAGCACAGTACTGTAAAAACGTGGCAGTGTCAAGAATACCATAGTACACTGTAGAGAAACATAGCTAGTATGGTACTGTTGAAAACTATTTCAAAATGACCATACTTGGCAATATACTGTAGTTCTTGGTTGAAAAAGTCAAAAACAACTTCACACACAGTCGTGTCACAGAATAAGATTGTAGTTTTTACTGTGCGACACTGTCAATTCTAAAACAAGATCCTGTATAGTACCCTTCAAAAGCCACGCTATAATCAAACTCTCTCTAGTTCATGTTATGATAGTGACTACTAGGAAATTCCAGATTACATTTTTGCGTGTGTCTGCTGCTCGCTGCCGACTATATCTCTTCATTTGGTGTTTGTCACAAAAATCCCATCTGCTTTGACTGGCCCCATTTTCTTTCCTTTTTTGCAATTTTTGCAGAAACATTTCACCAAATAGTTGAACATAGTCATAGCACACTCTTCCTGAATTTTACTGGAATGTGGAAACGTTTTGTTGAATCGTTAAACAAAACTTTTCCCGAATTTTATCGACTGGAAAAAACATGGGACTGGCAGAAGAATACCACGACACCCAATTGAGCAACGGTGAAAATAAAATAGTCAAAAATACCATGTTTTACAGGATAGTGCCGTGTAATACACCAGAGGTTCTCGTGTCATACTATCAGAAATAATATGGCACAGTTCACATTAACATGGTTCATAATATTACACTGTCAAATTCA
Organism: Parablennius parvicornis; assembly: GCA_900302745.1. Classification (NCBI taxonomy): domain Eukaryota; kingdom Metazoa; phylum Chordata; class Actinopteri; order Blenniiformes; family Blenniidae; genus Parablennius; species Parablennius parvicornis. The sequence goes on along the minus strand of OMNM01063830.1, from coordinate 30,012 downwards.
CCATTGCACAACACCTTCAAAAAAACCAAAGCACATTAGAAACCACTGTGTTTTGCAGTGTTGTACGTTCAGGAATGACATAGTAATCTAAAATATATTACTTTACACTGCATGGTATAGAGTTTCAAGGAGAGAATTCTCAATTACACTGTGAGGTACCATGGTATTATTATGGCGGAATACGTTATGTGTACAAAAGTTTTGGAGTTTTAAGGTCGTAAAATGACATCTAACTGCCTTTAATCTATTTAAATGACTGCAGGTGTGTGAGGCAGATAAACCGTGGCTTTAAAGCTTTAAAAATGTTGATACAGCGGAGCAGAGCAGAATAAAGGGGTTTGTGCAGATCTGCTTACGCTGTGCAGGTGTCCCGGGCGTCGGTGGAGCGTTTCCTGCGCGAGGTGTGCTGGCTGCTGGTGTTCTTGGGGATGGACATCGTCAGGATGTAGGGCGGCTGCTGTGTCATCTCCTGTAAAATCTTGGTGTCTCCACGGGTGCTCTCGGTCCCGGAGATGGAGAAACTGAATTTGCTGTCTGTGCTTGTCTGGGTGCAGCCACAAAACAGCCTCAGCTGGAAGACCTGCTCGTCGTCTGTGGAGGCAAAATGTGAGGAAAGCTGTTGCTTGTTGTGCTCAGTTGACTTTGGCGCTGTATCATGTGAGATTAAATTTATCTCACCCTTTTCTTCGAGCCATAGCCGTAAGGGTTTGGCCACATCAAAGGTCAGCCATTTGTCCTTGTACTGGTTGGTCAGGAAGCGGGACTCTTGGTACTTTGCTGTGGTTCCCTGCAGATAGTACAGCTCCACTCGCTGTTCCCCAACGATGGTGGGCTGCTTGATGAGCATCCGCAGCTCCGCACTGGTCAGCCGAGGCGAATCGCCCACGCTGTTCCGGATCTCAGCGATGTTGAAGAACATGGAGATGATTTTGGAGTTCTTGGTAGTCACAGTGTCATTTTTCTCTGTGTGATTCAAACAGGGAAAATGACTTCTTTTGTAGATTTCGAACTAAGTATTTTTACTCAATATCATTACTGCACTTAAGTATTTGTTTCAGGTAACTTTATTGTAATTTACATTAAAAAAAAAAAGTATTGAAAGTGGTTATATGACTGGTTTTATTTTTTTAGGGTAAAAAAATTATTTCGTTTCTGACGGCATGTGTGTGTGTGTGTGAAGTGTGTGATCTCACAACTTCAAAAAAAACGTTCAAGATTCATTAAAATGCCATTTTGTATTAATAGCTAAAGGTACATGTCAGATCTTGCACTTCTACATTTTACCTTTACGCGGGTAAATAAGTTGAATCAAAACCCTCCACCATTACTGTAAAGTGACTATAATTTCCTTTATAATGGTTTTTCTAAATTATGTCAGTGTTTGCCATTTATTTTGTACAAGAGTTTTTAGAGAAGCACATAGATATGTGTAATTTTTATACACTGCCATAGAAAGTGTCACAGGTTTGTGTCACTGAGGCCTGTGTGCCATATTAGAGTGTGTGTGTGTGTGTGTGTGTATTTTTTTTCTGTGTCTAAATTCATCTACCTTTCCAAACCAAATCAGAGAGCAGACCACTAAGTGTTTTCTTCTATTTCATTAAAAAAAATCAGTTCAACATTAACATGAGCACATATGATCGTAAATCAGCAGTGTGTGGAAACTAATGCTGTAGAGTCCAGTAAAATTGAAAAAAATAAATAAATAAATAAATGAAAGTCTAGAACAGTCTCAAATAGCAAATTAAAAATACTAAATGTTGAAGTGAGATAGAATTGAAAAAAAAAACCAAAAAAACATTTGAAAGCGTAAAATAAAGAATTAAAAAAAACTTTGAAGATGCCGTTCTGCTGCTCCTTCAGCTAAACAACAAATGACTGAATATCTCTTGGCTCAAACATTGCCACGCTGTTTTATGGGTATTACAACATGGCAATGGGACAACTGGGCACAGTTGGAAGACCAGTAAATGGTTTTGTGGTTCCGAGAATTTGGATTTCAAACTTTCCTTTTCAGCTGCAAACTTTTTTTTCCAACATTATTTGCATAGCTGAAAATCAGTCAGAGGTGCTTTTGCAAGATGAGCAAACTGAGAATCTTTTAATAATTACATTTATGCAATTCAAATATAAAGTTCCTTTTTTTTTTTAAGGAGTTGAGCAATGTTTTAACACATCCTGCATGCAGTGTGGAATATTCATAATTTTCTCTCATAATAAGAGATCTTAACACTGAAATTTGACCTCTCTCTGAAGCATAATTCACATGTTAATGAAACCAAAAAAAAATCTCAACTCGCAGCGTTGCTCAATAATCATCACCGGAGCCAAACACTCATCTATTCCAGCTGCTGTAAAATTGACCAACAGTGACTATTTTGTTCTCTCACAGGGTTGCTGCCCATATTTGCAACTTTAATTCCCTGAGTATGCCCATAACATGACAGCAGGAACACTCCCCCTACAGAGCCTGATACAAAACAGACCCGGGCTACTGAAAGCATGTTTCATCACAAAAGCTTCAGATGGACGTGGACTTGGATAGATAAGCAGAGGAAGGTTGATGATTGAAAGAAAAACACTCCGCAGAAATAGAGTGAGAGATAGAGGATGTAATGAGGGTAAATGTAAAGAAAGAAGTGAAGAAAACGCTCATGTGAGAGTAAGTCACATTTATGAAGGAGTGGAAGAGAATGACGGGCAGTGGAGCAACTGCAGATATGTATCAATCGAGCACAAGCTGTGGCGCAAGGCCCAAAACCTTTACTCTGCCTCGGCCCTGCCAAAACCAGGGTTCTCTGCTCGCAAGTACGGGAATCGCTCTTTTGACAGGAATTACAACCCAGCCCTGCATACTTGTGCTGCAGGCTCGGTCCAGGCTATACCAGGATACTGCGAGTCAAGGCTGCCTGTGTATCATTTAGCAGGATCACCATCTGGGTCGTCCCCGAGGTAGAGTTTCAGCCCATCTAGTGAAGCCAAAGTGAAACTGAAAAAGAGCTGATGTAGAGTGTAACGGGAAATGAGATGACATTTTATGGTCCCACCCAGAGTGGAGTCAAACGCTTAGTTATAAGTGCATGAGTGGAAACACAGAGCATCCCGGGGGCGACGTCGTCGTCCACGGAGAGCAGCGAGCCGGCGACAGCCAACCAAGTGGCAGCACGCTTGGAAAGTTATTATCCTCTCCAGCTAGTTTGAGATAAACGTGTTAAGGGTTAGAGAGGTGTTTACGAAACAGGAAATTAAGTCACTTCCCTTAAGAAGCATATTGGCTCCAGTACCATAATTACAGTGAAGCTTCTTTCTCACTTCTACTTTCTAATTAACAGAGTCTGCGTTGTCCCTAAAAGCCCTCCGCTGATCGAAATTCACTCCGAGGGAACAAAGTGTTAAATTTTCAGCTCTGTGCTCAGCGGGGATAATGTCTCAATCCTGCAGATAGGGGTAAAGATGGTACTCTTGCCTGAGCTCTAACATGGGTGTGGGGGGGATTTGTGTGTTGAATCAGGGCCTATCCACAGGTAAGCCGGGGACAGCTGTTGTGACAGGTAGAGAGACAGCTCTGTAATTACCAGTGGGAGGAACCAGATTCCAGCAAAGGGCTAAATATCTGCCTCCTCCATACAGGGGGCTCCACCCTCCCACGGCCCACTCATCGATGTCGTCTTTCCCTTTCTCAATCTCCTTCACCCGCGTGAACGAACCCTATTTGCTACACCTCTTCGGTGATTATCCTACACCGCTTTTCATTTCACTCCCCAGTTCAAAGTGGCGATTTTCCAAAAAGGGATCCACCGCAAATGAGCTAAATTACATTTGAACATGTGAACTGGGAGAGGTGCGTTTGTGTGTGTGGGCTCCAAGGGAGGGATGTGGCTGCGTACTGGCTGAAGTAATTTAGAGTAATGCACCGCTCAATTATCACAATGGAGACTAAAACTATTAAGTGCTTCGCACACAACTATGTGTCCCCGTAGGCTGTGTTCGTTATGTGTTATCAGGAAACTGTGAGTCGTCAAAATGGGAAGGAAAGAGAGAAGAGAGAAGAAATGACGAATACAATTGGACACAGACAGTCAGAAGCTGGTGTTTGTGTGCGTTCCTCTTTTAATTATTAATTGCAAAATACACCTTTTAATGGGCCTAAACATGTATTCTTTTGCGCTCTTCTTTTGTGTTCGTGTTGCAGCTCCCTGGCTTTTTAAGGAGCTATATTAGGGCTGAGACAGTGGCTGGGTGTTCTGTGGCATTCCAGAAGGGTAGGAAACACATGCTCCCCATGGGCACCGCTTGAACCGGACCTGAGTCACTCAAGATCTCAGTGGCCATCGGCCTGCCTTCCTTCCTGCCAAGCTGCCCTGTCACAAACACGCTGCAAACACACTGATAAATAAGCTCAGGAAGCCCCGCAGAACGAACAGCGAGAGCAAAGAAATGATGGACAGAAAAAAAGATATAGAGAGATGTAATGCCCAAAGAGATATAGTAGTAAAACGGTCAGGGGGAAAAAGAGATATGATGGAGAACAAGTGGCAGGATAAGCAAAGGAGAACCTACCGCTCATGTTACTGGAAAACCCCAATCCCCGGGGGACAAAACAAGATAAAAAAAAAAAAAAAAAAAAAAAGGCAGAATGAAAGAGAGAACGAGACAGGGCAAGGGTTAAAGAGTGCATTTCACGTCTCCCCTCTTCTCATTTTCTATTTTCTTTCTTTTCCTTTGGTTCTCATCTAGGCAGAACAAAATCACGTCCTTCATTTTGAATGCTGCTTTGTTTTCCCCTTTGGTCTACACACTCCTGAGCCTGGTCCATCCACACAAGTCTTTTCTTTTGAAGTGGTGGATAAAAGGGGGATAGTGTGGATGCCTGCCTGATAGGGTGAGAAGTATAGACATGTAGAGAACACTGGAGCAGAGAAACAAAATCCCACCAAAAAAAAAAAAAGAATATGTTTATCATAATAGTTTGGTAGTTATTACACGGTCACAGCCAAAAAATTGTTTGACTGAACAAACAGCACATGTGGCCTCACCAAACAAACAGTGCTAATAAAGCAGTAAAACATAAATAAATGAAATGAATTCTTTGAAGATAACGAAGGCAACGTGTACATCAGACCAGATGCAGCACATAGTCCCGCTAAGTTGTTTCGCCTGTGATCTCTGAACTCCTGAAGATGCCTGAAGATCTTGGGCGGTGATCACACGGGGTACATGTGTTGAGGGAATTTATGGAAGTGATTCGAACTGACACCAGCCATCAGGCATGGGGCCGCCGTCAATTCCTGGACTGCTATAAGGTGGAAGCTTTGAACATCAAAAAGTACCAAATGTAGATGAACTCATTGTTGTACTTGATTTTTTTTTTTTTTTTTCATTGCCATCAAGTTCTTGCCTATCTCCAAGTGGAAACTACTGGTGCATGTGCAGGATATCTGCTTTTGTGTTTCATGAAAAATGTGCCTCAGGTGTCTGTAGATGTCGAAGCATCAATCACCTCCATTATACTGCCTTAACATCCTTATTGCCACAGTTAAGAAATTGCTGTAATTTCTGACAATGACTTAGGGTCTCACAAGGATTCATGACATGCGTTCTGGTACTCACTGGTCATGTTGAACTTGTGTAGCACCTTGGCGAAGTACTCCTCCTCCTCCTGCTCCACGAGGACTTCCGTCTGGACCTTGATCTGCTGCTCCTTCAGCAGCTCCTTGGTGCTGTTGTAGACTGACAGCAGGTTGGACGGTATATCCTCGTCGTCTCCAGTCTGATCCGGCTCCGGTGCTTTCGGCAACCGCAGTTTGCTGAGGATCTGGCTCCTGATGGCCTCGATGCGCTTCTTCTTCACCATCTCCAGGTCCACAGTCTTACACGTAGACATGCCGCTCACGCTGCCCACCGTGTACACGACCATGAGTGTCAAGAAAGCGAGTCTCATGGTGACAACTTGACGGTACAACCACCGATGCCTTTTGGATCTCAGAAAACTCTCCCTCACCGTTGCTCTGCCTGCCCGCCTGCCTCCAACCAGAGATGCTTAGGGAACTCGGTGGAGGTGTGTGACTGACGCAAGGTGTTTACCCACGACAAAACAATTACAGCAGTGTGGAGAGCTCTGAAAATTCCCAACTACTGGAGCCACTGCTGTCGCTTCTGCTGTGAAAAAAATCCGAGCACTCGTGTCGTCTTTGCATTGAAAGCAGGTGGAGTGAATCTCTCCGGGCAGACAGACATGAAGTGATGAGCCAGCCTCTGACTCAGCCACGCAGGTAACACAATGACGTCCAGAGCAGAGCTGTCAAATACTGAGAGAGCCCATCCAAACAGCAACACAGTCAGTAATAGCCAGGAAGCTCAAACAGCACTTTTTTTCTTTTTTTTTTTTTTTTAGACCAAAACAACCCTCCAGGTCTGAAGCATTAAGCAGAGCTGCTTTTATACTCACAGGCGTTATGGACGTCTTTCAAGCCTCAACAGAGTCCTGTCTTGTTCAGAGTATATACCCCTCCACGTGTCAGCTCCGAGCCGTATTGCTCACCAGGCAGTTTCTCATTACAAGTCCCCTGAGGCTGGCGGAGCAAATGAGAATGAAGCTGAAGAAGACGCCGCAAAACAAAATCTTGACTCTTGGGCTTTTAATCTGCCACTGCTTCCTGTTCTGGTTGACTTATAGGGTCTTCTCACACACCATCTAGTTTAGTTTTAGTCTTTATCCCAATGTTCCTTCTTGACGTACTCTAGAAAGAGAGAATAGTCATGTAATGCTATTTGGAGGAAATCGGTCTTCCTATTTATGTGAGGTTTGGTCAGATGACCTCGGGCTTCCTTTGCAGCCCAGATAAAGCTCCTAAGGGATTTCTCTCCGGCTCACATCTAGTCAAATATCCACAATGAGGGGAAAGCCTGGCATTATCGCTTTAAACTCCTATCTTTGTCTGATTTGTTTGACAACGATCACTCATTTATACGTTTCCCCCTGCACAAAATCACTTGACAAACATGTAATGTGCCCTGCTCTGATCTGACTACCTCTTTTCTTTACCAGCAACAAACATGTGATCTCTGAACGGCTGCAACACAGCAGAAACTGCTCTCAGTGCCCGCGACTCATGACTGCCTCACAGGCACAGCAGCTGTCTCTCGATCCGTCTCCTCATTCTCAAGCGTGACAACATGGTAGAGCGTCCTCCCTGCGTACGAGATGACCGAGTCTAAGACAACTCGAGCAGGTCTGCTAGCAGAAAATTGAAAAATGCCCAACGTCAATGACACACCGTCCTCCTGTTTGAATAGTTTAAAGTTTTTTGACACACCTTCTGTTTAAATGAAAGTATCATCCAGCAGGAGAGACAGTCCCCTCTTAGGTTGTGAGATCTTTTTTGCTCCTGGTCTCTGTCCTGTCCTCCTTCTATCCATCCATCGAGGTCACCTCGTTCATTCCCTCCACAACTCCTTCACACCCTCCTTCCTTCGAGTCTCCACTGCCTCCCGGCTCACACCTCTATTTAACTCTGCCTATCTGCTTGTGAGCTCCCTCCTCTGCCGGTGCTTGTCAGAGCTTGCTGGTGACAAAGTGATTTGAGGGAGCTCGGATAACTTTTTCTCCTAGACACCCTCTCTCTCTCTCTCTCTCTCTCTCTCTCTCTCCAACGCTTCTTTTTTTTCTTTAGCTGGTTCCTGTTACTCGTCTAATAGAGCAAGGAGCTCTCCGCCCAGGAAATGAGGGTAACGGCCGCAGTGTAAAACATCTGCTGTTTAACAGCACTCTGCTGCATGACTTCTGTCCACATCAGGAAGCCAGGAGTTGAACAGGCTGCATGTGTGACTGTAGAGGCACCAGATCTCTCAATCTGCCGTTCAGTCTGTGATGACTGACATACAAGGGTGGAACGAACCAATCACAAACACTCACGTCACTGTTATTAAATAGTATTTTTGAGGCGTGTTTACTTTCAGTAGCTTTACTCATTTACTGTAGGATAGTTTCCAACATAATAACAAAACCATACTCACATAATTTTTTTCAGTTATATATTTTTACTCATACTTCATTACATTTTACAACATAATGATATAATAAGAAGGGACTTTTTCTTTTTAAACTTCCTCTTTAGTCCTACACTGTTAAACAGAACTGCGTCAACTGTACTAATAACAATAGTGGAAGTATCACATTTGAAATACCTATATTACTGTATTACGAGGTATTTTGTGGAACTTTCATGAGTATTTTTTCAAGTGTGTTATATAATGCACATTTTGACATAATATAATTGGCTTTGCTTGTTTTAAAATCATAAAATTGTACTCAGTACAATCATTGTTCAAATCAATATTGAAGCCCTTTCTTTTAACAAAAGAAACGAAATCCCTGAAACGAAAATTTTTTTACCTACATTTATTTACAGTTCCTATAGTGTTGTTTTTGCACATTTTATTATCTTTTTTATTCTTGCCTGTTATAACGTGCTTTCTACATTCTCTAACAAGTCAAATTTCGTACTTTCTATACAACTTATAAGACTTGAGAATATTCTGAGAATATAGATTTGTATGTAGATGTTTTATACAGGTGAAGAGAACTGAATACTCATAACAGTTGGCAGTAAATTGGGATTTCAAAAAAAAAGGTAGTTGGTCATTTCAGTAGTTTTATATAAGATGGTTTTTTTCTTTGATATTTTAGCAACATCTCTGCTGACATGTCAAAAAAACTTTTGACGTCATGTTGTTGTGCACTGTGGCTCATCATGAGTGTCATTTTACTTACATTGCTGCGTTAAAATCCCGTTTTTAACCTCCTTATTGCTTTTCCTTCTCATATCATTTCACATTTGTACTATTTGTGAAAGACTGGGAGGGTGAGAAAATGAAAATTGGTTGTCACCCCAATGTTCTGCATTTTTTTTTTTTTTTTTTTGTGCATTATACAAACTGTATAATAGAACTGCTATGTTATTGTGAAAAGAAAAGCTTTGCATGATACAAGTGTCTCACCGACAAGCTGCCAAATGTACCTAGTGGCTGTGAAGGTGTGACCTGCCTGGCCGGAGATGTGAGCCACTTGGGACGAGCGGGTCTAAAAGTAGAACGGTGAGCTTCAACACATGGAGAGCCAACAGGGCAGGGCTGTGTGGCGCACTGTCTTCTGTCTGGGTGCCGTTTAGAGGTCACTCTGTGTATTTCCAAAAGGAAGGCGAGACTAAAACAAAACAGTGACGCTTTCAATCTGTTGGTCTCCGTCTACGTGGATGATTCAACGGGAAAGTAAAGATAGCAAGCCGTCTTTGTGCGAGGTTTGTATTTGGAATTTTTCTTGGTCTTTTTCATCTGTTGTCTATTGTTGGTTTTGAAGAATAGGCTATTCATCAAACACTAATGGGAATCTAATGGTGGCTTTAACATCAGGAAACTCACGATAAAAAAAAAAAAAAAATTCCCCTAAATTTCCTGGAGTAATAATAACAAGAGCAGAAACCAGCTGTCACTCAAACAAAGCAAGTATCATTGTGGCAAGCTCTCCACATCTATATCTGATGACAAACTGATGATAAGAAGCTGAAAATAAACAATAGATGGCTATCAAAATGTCAGAAACCTACGCTTGTCTTGTTAGCTCTGATGTGGAGGCACTGCCCCCTGGTGGTACCACCTTAGAAGAGAAATTTCTATCTATTCATAGATTCATCCATTCATCTCCTGTGCTGCTGTTGAAGGGGCTGGAGCTGAACCCAGCTGACTATGGGTGAATACAGGGTGAATCTGGAAAGGTCACCAGTGAATCATAAGACAAATATAGAGAAAAATGAGAGAACCACAGACACATTAAACCGAAGGACAAGTTTACACTTGTGAACCTCAGATACGTGTCTTTCACTCTCTGAGGATACCAGAGAAAACCTGTACACACAGAAAGATTCTCACTACTCCTCCTGCAGCCTAGTACTTAATTTTCCAACTCAAAATGAAGCATATTTATTTCGAACCTCAAGTTTATGACACATAATATTTGTGAAAAAGGCTTAAATAGGCATTACCATATTTATAAGCTTGAATGAGATAAAGAACGGTCACATGTTTTGAGAAATGTACACATCTTTTTCACGCGTTATACTCGAAGGTGTGTTTGCCAACACAGTACCTGGTTCTCATACAGTCCAAAACTTGTTTGTTAGGTTAATGTGTGACTTTAAATCGACATTAGTCTTGTGTGATTGTGAATTTTCCTTGTCGTTCTCCTTCACTTTTGTCAATTTCCGATGCTTTTTGGTCTGTACTTGTCCCAGTCTTTCTGGTGATGTAAATCACCTAGGATTGTCTTTTCATATACCCTGGCTTTATCTCTATGTTCGATCAGAAAAGCTAGAGCAATCACCATAAATTCACCAACTTGTACGGACATCATTCAAGCTGGGATCTACTCGAGCCCAGCTTGAGCCATACAAGATCAACGAAGGGATAGAAGATGGATTGATGATATTAACTGAGAGAGACCATAATGGCCTCCACCATAGAATAGAAAGCTTGAATACACTGAGGGTCTTCATCTTCTTCTGAGTGGACGCCACAGCATATCGTCTTCCAACACTCTCTGTCGAAGTTCAACCAAGCTTTGCTTCGCTCAATAGACGTACAAAGACTCCAACCTCCATGTCTTTCTGGTTCTCAACAACCAATGTGTCTGACCAGCGTGCCATGGGGTATTTCATACCCTTCACCACAAGGTGAGGATGCCAGCGCCTCAAGGTGTCTGCATGTCTGCAAACACAAGAGTGCAACATATTCTGCTTTCCCATCATTCACTGGGAAGTCTTCGACAAGTTCACTGTGTGATGCCTGCCGAAGATCCCATGTAGCTGCTACAAATGTCGGCGTCTCTGAAGAGCCATGCAGGGAGGTGGAAAAAAAAAAGACTTGCAGCCAACAGAGAGAACAGAGATAGTCTATAAATCATTTTACCGCATCACAGTTCATCCTGCATACATTTCATATCTGTGGCCAGGAGGCATGACACACCAGCTTCTTTAAACAGAGTTTACAGCTGAGCACTGCGTCAAGACTTTCTTCTGTCCTTTCCTCACTCATTGGCCCTACAAGGAAAATTATGAGGGACACACACACAGCTGACTCACTCACGGCTCATGAAGTACATTTCTGACATTGTTTTCACAATACCATGTGCAACGAGAGACACTTGCTTTAATACTGACATCACACACATATGTATCTGTTTACTATTGTAAAAATGGTATATGTTGTTTTTTTGGGCCTATTTTATATTACTTTCAATTTTATTAAACTTTATATTTACTATATTATGTTTTAGCATTGACTGGGCCAATTAAGTGTCGTGTAAAATGTACTGGAATGACAATAAAGAATCCTTGAATACTTAATTACCCCCCCTATTTGCAAAAGTTCCAAGACAGATGCCTAATAGGCCATCGGTCCTAATTCATTCCTTATTTATCAAAAGCACATGACTCATGTCTCACTGCTGTTTGTAGCTTTTACCAATAAGCAATACTGTATTATACTTTACAATTCTATATATCACTACTATTTATGTTGCTGTCCAGTGCTGTGAATAGCTGTTTATTAGTGTAAATGACTGTGCAATACCAACACTGTATATAGCTGTGTGGCGTAATCATAAACAGGCATATTAAGTAATCCCGATAATATAGATTCTTTAAAATAGTTTTATATATATTCCTTGAACTATATGTGGTAACATTTGAACTTTCTTGGTCTCAGATGACTACATAGCCATTTCTGTTATTTTAAAATGAAATAAGCCTGTTAATTATGCTTTTTTTTATTTTTTTTTATTTTTTTTGCATTTCAACAAAAGATAATGCCTCTTACAATGAAAAACCAAAAACATCTTTTCAGTTTTAGGTGGTTCTTTCTATACTAGTATCATTTTTAAAGGTTGTTATCCATCTTCCCATCATCAATGCCCCCAGTTTGGCATCTCAGTGGCTGGAGTCAAGGATACGTCATTAGTTCATTTCCGGTAAAACACAAAGATACAGTCACATACATTCAAAGTCAAAATATTGGCCATGCATCATTTAATGGATTTAAGTCGTAAAACATGAAAGGAAAACTTTGATCATAGTTGAGGGCCACAAGAATTAGCCATAGGGCCAAATTATCTATATTTTCAAGATTTCTGGTAATTATGGCAGCTAATTTAATTATATTTTTTAATTGTATGTCTTTAAGGCTCAGTTTTGCAGTGATTTGAAGGAATTTCACTTTATACCTTTTTCAAAGTGGTAAAAACAAGTGAACCCAATCTTTTTTTGGTATTTAGCCCATGAGCCACAAATTATGGGTGCATGAGCCACAAGTGGCCATTTGCCCATGTCTAGGCTACAATTCAGGGTAAAACTCAAAAGGTTTCCAGGCATTCTGAGGACATGTGACAGCCATGTCACCGAGGGTTGTTATGGGTTTGTATAACAGCTGTAATAGAGCCTGAGTTCCATCGTTTTTTTTATGATGTTGTCTAAATTATGAATAATTATACTGTATAACTTGTGTGTTTGGGATGTAACATCTTCATTTTCACACTCAGTAATTTTGGTTGTAAAAGAAATACAGTCACTGACCCAGTCTGCCTAAGTGCAATACCATTTTCATTTTCAACCACTGAGTACACATCAGCTGTTCTGTGGTGCGGTCAGTATGGCGAAGGTGCCTCATAGTGAAGGTACCCCTGGTTCAAATCCAGCGTTTGGGCCTTTCTGTGTTGAGTTTGTATATTCTACACGTGGGTGAATGAGGTTTCTGTGGTTCTCCAGTTTTGTCCAACAGTCCAAAAACATAATTAGTGAGTTGCCGGTAGGTGTGAATGTGTGAGACTGTCAATAGCTCAGGTTTTGTACAACCTGTAATCGTGCACCTTAACTTCGTCTGTCTCTGCTCCAGCACGCTCTAGTACCCATTGATCATCAGTTAAAATCACAAAAGATGATGGATGAACGTTATGGATAGAAAATGAATGTACCACCTCTGCCTCAGAGCTGGATGTGAAGTAGGCAACTCATTTTCCACCATTAATTATAGGTTTAGCAATGTAAAAGGAAACATTTTTGAACACAAATGTTTCATAATGTGACACAACCAAAAATATAATACTGATAAATGTCAGTGCATGATAAAGTAAAACATTCAAAATTATGTGTTTGTCTTTCTCTGACCCTGTGTAAATTGAAAACTGAAATACTACTACTTCTGAGAATAAGAAAGCATTCAGAAAAACCTTTATTGTTCAGGACACTGACTTACATGCTCCCAGCCATAGCAAAATGCATCTCTTCTGATGACTTTACACTTGTTCACTTCAACCTGTTCAGTTTCTTGGCATTCCATTTGATTTATTATTGCTTTATTTTCTTCAACCCTACCTAGTCCTTGCTTTGCCATCTGCTTGTTGTAAAATGCAGTTTTACAGTCCTTAGGTGGTATCTAAATAAGGTATGTCATCGCATTTAATTTTATATAGATTTTTTCGATTCAAGACTGGAGAATGATATTCAGGCTCACCGTTTCTCAACACAAGTTTACCATAGGTTAAATAATAAGTAAGCTCCGACAGAGTTATCATTTGACCAAATTTTGTCTTTCTAATCATCATGAAGATGCCACGAAATGAGAACGCAGACAATTATAATGTATCACAAAGTAATAACAATAAGAAACTATGACTACATATGGTTGTTTAATTTTTGGAAAGAAAGCATAATTGGTCAAAATGTTTTCAATTATATGAATGAATGAAGAATTATAAATAATTTGCCATAATTTTGGGAAGAAGTACGATTATATTATTATTATTATTATTATTGTTATTGTTGTTGTTGTTGTTATTGTTGTTGTTGTTGTTGTTAACACATTGCAATTTAAAAAAATGTATAAACATGTTTTCCTAAATGTCTAATTTGTTCCAATTTCCATGGTTACAACGTATGTGTACTTTCCTACGCGTCCTAACTATCGTATCCACCGTTGAGAATCGCTCTCCTGTATTTGTGCCGTTTCTCTGTTGGACATAAGTTCCTGCGCATTTTGTAAAAGGTAAGTTAAATACCTTGTTATTTGTGTATTGATAGATGTCAGGGGTGTCGTTTAAAAGTATAAAACCGTATGAATAACGCCTTAGAACGAGTTTGTGGCGTGTATTGCGAGGAAAATATCGTCCGACGGGGTTACCAGGATCGCGACGACGCATAGGTGTTATGTCGAGTTTTGTGCAGCGACAAATGGATTCCCTCCCCACTGCGGAAGTGCGCGCAGTAGAGATCACAGGACTGCGCGCGCGCCTGTACAGTATTTGACTATAAAATGTTATTAAAACACGGCGCAGGTGTCGATTTGTATCTGAATCAAATGTTATTTGATAAATTAAAGTTTGATTCTGAAGTGTCTGTAGGTACACACAATTAGGGCAGATGTTTAAGGCAAAAAAAAAAAAAAAAAAAAAAAGCAAATATGGCCAATTTGTTTTCGTTTTTTAAATTATTTTTTCAGCGACCTGCAACTACAACATGTGGTCCTTTTAAAATGCACCTACATGGCAGTCATGTTTAAAAACAGCATCCTCCACTTTATGCGCCAACCCGAAATGAGGTCAGTTCTGAGCTGTCATGCAGAACTGGGCGTAACACCAGTTGAGTCTCCGTCAAAGGGAGTGTGTAACAGTAGGAGCAGAAAGAGCCTGAGTGCCCACATTACTGGGGCTACAATATATCCATATAGGACTCCTGAGATGACAGCCTGGACTTAGATATTGTAAAACTCCGGACTTCGGATGGACTCCACAGACCTGCTGCAGACTTGAGGAAGACCTCTTCTTGACTTCACTGGATGTGGGTGAAGGTTTCAGCAGGTCGGTCATGATTATGAAGGGTGGGACACAGTCAGTCAGTATGACTCAGTTTTGATTACAGATGGTGGAGTTCAGAAGATGAAAAGAATAATCAAAACTCTTAAGTTGCAATGTTGTAGCATTTCAGAGAAACTGTAAAATCTATTAAAACCCTACTGTTTTAGTGACAACCAATTTATTTCCCCTGACAGCTGACAGCTGGGAACTGCCCGATGGAGAAGTATGAAAAACTGGCCAAAATCGGTGAGGGATCCTACGGCGTGGTGTTCAAATGCAGACACAGAGATACAGGTCAGGTGGTGGCCATCAAGAAGTTTGTGGAGTCTGAGGACGACCCAGTCATTAAGAAGATTGCACTGAGAGAAATAAGATTGCTGAAGGTGAGAAGAGATTAGAACACTGGTATCAAGTTGTTTTTTTTTTTGTTTTTTTCCACATCTAACACTGTATGTGCGTGCACACTGGGTGCAACCTTTAACACAGGCAATACGATCTTGTGCAAGTCTGATACAAATTTGTTTTTCCTGGGAACCTTTGTGTTTGAGGCAAATGTGATGTAAAATGTAAAATATGTGAAAGTCACAAAGACAGCATTAAGAGAAGCAGAAAATACTTTGGGAGAAAACTTGGCTTCAGTGTCTTGCCCAAGAACATTTCCATGACCCAGTCACCCATCTGAGCCGTACACAGCCAGCCCCTGAGTGTGTGTGTCCATCACACAGTGTTTGTGGTTTTTGTCGGTTTTACAGCAGCTGAAACACGTGAATCTGGTCAACCTGCTGGAGGTCTTCAGGAGGAAAAGACGACTCCACTTGGTGTTCGAGTTCTGCGAACAGACGGTCCTGAACGAGCTGGACAAACATCCTCGAGGGTACGTCAGCGGCAACACAAAGCTTCACGCACGCGATCCCTAGAGTGTAACGCTGAGTGAGATTGGATTAAACGTTGTGTGAGTTGTTAGCTTTTAACATAAACATGGGAGATCTCTAGTTGTGCCTAGTGGTTGCTACACCTGCTTCGGTCTAAGCTTCAAGGAGTCATCTATTCAGCGTACAGATCACCGTCTTACTCATTATGTGTCCATTCATTCATCAAGAGGTATTGCTTACAAGAGCCGGGCAGTCGAGACGAACAGGGTGAATTACAAAGAGGAAGGCAAGACTGTTGCTAAGAGATTTGGAAGACGGAACATGTGGGCAAGAGGATGAGGGAAGAGAAGCCGAGTTTGATGCCAAAGATACATATCTAACCATGAAGTGACCTTCTTCTTGCTTCTCTGAGCTGTCATCGTACCAGCTGTGGTCACTAGATAACATTTTATCTCAGACTTTTTCCATGTAAACTCACACTGGTAGGCCTCAACCACAATGGCTCGCCGTTGTCTGGCCACTATTTTCCTTTTCCCACTCGGCTGTGATGCAGAAACTCTAGCTGCTCCTGAAAACAAAGGCGCTGCCGCTGCCATTAGAGACCAGCCTAAGGTTACCCAGGTGACATGAGGGCTGTGTAAAGCACCACTTCTTTTTTTGAAAAGGCAGGAATAATAGATGAGCAGAACGTGACTTGTAAATAAGCTGTGTTTAGTTCCTCGTACAATGATCAATATTGCTTTGTCTCCGTCTCTCTGTCTCTGCAGGGTGCCCGAGGCGCAGCTGAAAAGTATAGTGTGGCAGACGCTGCAGGCTGTAAACTTCTGCCACAAGCACAATGTCAGTATCTGAAAAATAGTTCAAGTCAACAAGTGATTTCACCCACTTATTTATTTAATTTCTATATATATAGATAGATAGATAGATAGATAGATAGATAGATAGATAGATAGATAGATAGATAGATAGATAGATAGATAAATGTATATATTGCATTGTGTAATGAAAAAAAAACTGGTTTGGATGTAACTATCACATTTTACTGAACTATTTAACTATTCTTCTTCATACTGGTTCTGACTCCCCTGTGGAACAATATTTATTGAAATGTTGTCGTAAATGAAGATCAAACACTTGAACAAAATTAATTCTGAACTTACATAAAGATCCTTATAAAATATTAATAGATATTTAAAATGTTATAAACTTTAATCAAACCTTTAACAATGGTTTTTATTTTTTTTTGTATTGTTCTTCAATACATTGCTTCAAATGTTTTGACATTATTATTATTTTTTTTTTCAAAATAAGATATTGTATTAGTTTTCAGGTTTGGTCCTTTTATGAGATCATTTTTCATTTAAGTTAATTTTCCCGTTTAAAGATCAATTTATAATTTTGAAAAGTCTAAAATATAAATGTTACCAATGAGAAAATGTAATTTTTACTCAGATTTCTGAAAATTTCTTTTAAAATAAATTGATAAGAAAAGAAAAAAGTACAGTTCGGAAGTTACAATTAAAAACGTGGTATTTCTAAATCTGTGTGTGTGTGTATCAATAAGTTACCAAGCTCCAACTCCCTTCTAAAATGGTTTATTATTGACAAGCTCAGTGCAAAATACAGGGAAGTTCTGACTGAAGGTTTTCAGCAGCCACCAGCAGGGGAGGCAGTTTGACTTACAGTATTCAGAAACCTGCACTATTAGATACATTGAACATTGAGCCTTGAACAAAGGCTCTGTGTGATGTAATCAGTAAACTTTGGTTGATTTGTTCTGGAGCAGCAGAATAAGGCAGATATCCAGTGGACAGTATAAAAACATGACAGTTCAAGAACAGTATAAAAACAAAAGTACGACTACAGAGTTGATTATTATTATTAAGTATACCATTAACTTTCAGGTCCTCTAATAATAATTGGTGGCTATACTTTAATATAGACATTTAATGTAAACAAATAGTCATTAATCAATGAATTTTTATTGCTGTCACATTTTTATATATTTTCAATCTGGAGGCGTGGTTGAATTCCTCACTCTTCTCTGTCACAGTCAGATTGTGTGTCGCGTTGTCTAATATGTTGATTGTTTGTGTCTCAGTGTATCCATCGGGATGTAAAGCCGGAGAACATCCTCCTCACAAAGACTGGGGTCATCAAGCTGTGTGACTTTGGCTTCGCCCGCATCCTGAGTACGTCCTCCAGAGAAACGCTGTATTTATGTGCATTTAGTCTTAATGTACCTCTAATGACTAATTCAGCATGTAACCCGTATCGGCCGGTGCTGACGGCCTCCTCACTTTCAATGTTTCAATGAATGCATGGCATCGCGGTGCCATTCAGCCAGTTAGTGTGTCTCTGTGTCGTGTGTCTCTGTTTACTCCTCCTGCCTTGAGTTTCGGTGTTACGTTACCATACATTAACATGTAGTCATTCAGCTCGTCGTGTAATCCCTTCCCCGACAATGTACATCTTATTTAGTGTTCATTATTCAGTATCTGAGTGTGCCCACCTGTCTGTGTGTCGGTACACCCAGCGGGACCAGAGGACGACTACACGGATTACGTGGCGACGCGCTGGTACCGGGCCCCGGAGCTGCTGGTCGGGGACACCCAGTACGGGCCTCCCGTGGACCTTTGGGCTCTGGGCTGTGTCTTTGCTGAGCTGCTCCACGGGAATCCACTCTGGCCCGGGAAGTCTGACGTCGACCAGCTCTACCTCATCCGAAAAACTCTCGGTACTCCGATCAGGGGGTTAGAGTCCCTATTATACAGTTTTACAACAATTTCACACAGGTTTCAGAGGTCCAACAACAACATTGTAATCAAAGTGTAATTTCCTAAATTTAGCCTTGGTTTTGAGTTTCAACCGGTCTAAAAGTCCCTTCTTGTGAGCTCCACTGAGAGCAGGCTATTTCTGTGTTTGCTTAAATGCTCATGAGCTGTCCACACCTACTCCATGCCCCTCTTAGGGGAGAGAGAAAAAAAAGATGCTTGCTCGTAATTTTAGAGGGCAGAGCTCATTGATCTATGTGAAGGTCAAAGGGAGTATCAATTACCAGACGGAGGGGTTATTTCCCCTCATGATGTCATGAAAGGAAAATCGCTAAATCTCATGTTTGAGCACACATTTTCTGAAAAAGTGGGGGAAGCAAGTGAGAGACATGATGGACATTCTTCACCTCTGGAGCCTCATGCAGGCTATGAGAACACACATTACTGCTAGAAAACCATTAGAAAGTGAATTTTGCATAATATGGAACTTTTAAGAAACATTTAAATTACTGATGCATTAATGATTGTGATCATGTTTTCTAACAGTTCCTCATAATTTTACTTTTTTTTTTTTTTTTTGTGTCTATTCTCTGGTTGAGAGCAGGTGGAGATTTATCGTGTTATTTGTTTCTTAACACCTTGAGTGACCCAGTCTGTGGGTTCCAACATGATTTTTCAGATTGACCTCCTCTCTAGTTTCACATTTCTAAAGCTGGTGAACCGTCCAGCTGATCTCTTTTCCGACCTCAGGTGACCTGATTCCTCATCACCAGCAAGTCTTTCGCTCCAACATTTTCTTCAGCGGAGTCAGCATTCCTGAACCCGACACAATGGTATTAATCCTGGCAACACACACAAAAAAGTGCATGTACTTGTTGTGGGAAAACAATGTCAGGTAATTATGATCATTTATTTTGTTCACAGGAGCCCCTGGAAAAGCGTTTTCATGGAGTTTCCCCACATGCTCTACAAGTTATGAAGGTATCATGTCATTTCACGTTGTCCCACATGTTTTTGGGTATTTATTTTTTTTCATCCTTTCATTCAACCTTAAAGGGACTTTCAACCTCATTTATATTATTATAAACTTATATTACATTTAAATCAAAAGGACTTTTTGTAGGCTAAAAAGCATTTGAAAATAAGAGCAAGTAAAATCTGGGGGGAAAAAATAGGCTGGAAAAAACATGCAACACTGCTTAGAAAGTGCCAAAACAGCTAAAATGCAGAAAAGGAGAAGTGAAACAGCTAAATTCAAGTATTAAAAAACAGGTTGAATGTAATGAAATGTTCTTTATCCTTAATTTCGGTTGAAACTTCACGAGCTTTGATCGCCTCCATCTGGTGGAAAATCACAAGCGTGGCTCATTTGTTCATCAAGGTCGCAGAACCCTGAACAAAACAATCAACGCAATTAAACTTTCTTTGTCATAAAATGACGTCACTACTCAGGCTATATCTAGCATAAGGGCTTCGTTTGGCTTGAACTTCTGATTCTCCAGGTTAAATCTGTGTTTTTCCGTGTGTGAGCAGTCCTGCCTGGTGATGGACCCGTCGCTCCGGCTGTCCTGCGAGGAGCTCCTGGAGCTCCCTTATTTCCAGGAAGAAGGAGGCGCTAACTGGGGCCGTGAGGGTGAGCGCCCCGGACGGCGGCATGACAGAGGCTCCAGACGCAGACAGGCAGGGGTGAGAATGAAATCCGCTTAACCGTGTTTTTAAACACCCTCAGAAATACGTCTGAGTTAGGCCATCACACACTTCAATTACTCAACAATGCTCTTCTTTGACAGTTGTTAACCACATAGACACATTAGTCTATAAACCTCTAAAACATGGACTTGGATTTTCTTTCGAGAAATAGATGAGAAATGTGACAAGTAAAACTGCCATTTACTGTTTAAAACATTTTCTTAACAGAAGTTTTTGTAATTGCAACAAACTACAGTTTTAAAATAATCTTGAGTGCAGGTAAGTGGCATTGTAAAGCAATTGAAGAATATAAAAACACGATAATATCTCATGATGTGAAAAACATCAGAAAGTCCAACAGTCAGACGGAAATCACTACATTACCTTTCAAATCTCTGCGTTACTCTTAAGTATCATTTATCTGAAGAAATGTGGACCTATTTTTCAGGTGGTTTCCTCTCTTTTTCTCTCTCTTACTCTCCAGGCTCAGTACCTGCCACAGTTACCAAACAGCAACATCTCGCCAGCACCAGACGTCAAGAAACAAGTGAAGCACAAATACCACCTGCCCAACATTTAACAAATTAAAAGCATTTCTCTGTATATTAATGGATGAAAGCTGCAGCAGACGGACTTATGATGTGATTTGTCCATTGAGTTCCTCACAATCCATTGTGAAGATGCATTGATTCCTGCTGCGCTGAATGAAAAACAGTTCAATCGCCTCTTTCACAGACGTTGTGGGCCCGTTTACACCCGGCATTACTGTGTGTTTTGGGTGATCAGATCACAAGTGGCGAGGCCTGACGACAAGCGTGTACGAGCAACAAAGAGCTGTGATTGGATCAATCGAAACACATCTTAACAGCCGGTGAAAACAGTGGTCACACAACAAACACGACAACTTTTGCAACTGTGGAAAAGGCAACACCTCAGATTTTTGCAGAATTCATGGACCGTTTGCGCTGACGTCACGGATTTCCCACCATCCTCTCTGATTGGCTAATGTCCGCCATCTTTTATGACAACTATTATTTACAACACAGCGGTAACCGTTGAGCAAGGCGCAGAATGGGAGTTATATGCACATTTGTCGGGTGTTCTAACAATTCTGCTGGCAAAATTGTAGTGGTCTCGGGACTACTGGAGGGCGACTGTGCACAGCGGCACCAAGCAGGACCGCACCCAGAGGAAGAAGAGAGCCGCCCGCAAGTCCAGCTCCACAGACCAGACGGCGACGACCTACACCGGCAGCCTCAGTGGCAAAGACTGTCACTCCGGCATCGGACTTCACAGCCACAGGAGAAGATGCGGCGTCCGGACATGATTCAACCTGGTGAAGCCAGTCGTCTCATGAGACGGAAGGAGTTCCACGAACGAAACTGTTAAACAGCTTGAAGGGCCAAAAATGGAATAATTAACTCACACAGGTCAAAGACAGTGGCTCGCAAATCTGCACGGATCTGACAGAAAACCTGCAAGCTAAAAATACACACGAGTATGTGAAGAGCATTGTGTGAAGGGTAGGTTTATTTTTTTATATATAAAATTTGAGCTACAAATATAGGGTCGCCGGGTTTACATTCACACACAGTACTTGGAGGTACAGACGTTGTGATGTCACATCTACTGACCCCGGCCAACATAATTTTCCTCTGTTTGTGAGTCGCTTGAACTAGAATATTCCTCACCCGTCACAACATAAAAAAGTTGTATGAGGAGAGACTTTTGTACGCCTTCATCTGTCTCCCTGTTATAAAACTTGTAGTCAGTACTAGTGCACGATGTCGGCCACATGCCTACATTGTCCTCAAATTTGAACAAATTGCTGTAGGGGTCAACCCCACCACACTCCTCAATCTTACTGCGGTACCTAGCTTCATCTGAAATACTTAATTCGTGAATTAACACATGAATCCGCCATTGAAGATGTGTTGTTACATAAGAGATGGTGGACCCAAGTGAATCGGAGAGGATCATGGGATATGTGACATCAGTTACAAAAGATCCATTGGCCTCAGTGCAGAAGAACTTAAAGGCAACAGACGATTTTTTTTTACTCCTTTTTAAACTCTTGGACTCTTGTTGGGTGACACATCGTGCCACAACGCAAAAAAAAAAAAACGAATCTTCCAGGACTTAAACGATGCTATACTAACGTTTCGGTGGCAGATACCACATCTTCTGTGGTTCAGTGGAGTCTTGATGTGTGTCTGGTAGAAGGAGAGGGATCTATATAATATTAGTCTGGCAGTCATAATGTTACAGCTGAACAGGACAAGAAAAATCACTGCATTAATCCCCAGATTCATAAACAATGTAAATAAAATCAATACAGTAAAACACACTGTGCTTCACCTGAAAGTTCTTGACTCACCGGGTGACGGTTTTAAACACCTGCAGTGGCAGCTGATACTTCTCGGTAAGTCGATGGGCTCTAAACACACAGTTTTCACACAGATATGACAGGGACGTCGTCTCCACTGCTCAAAGAGTTCCACAAGGTCAGCACCACTTTAATGAATCAACTATGAGATGACAGCGTGAAGAAGTGTCCATTAAAATGTTGTTTCTCTTGTTTCTACACAGACAAATTTACAGAATTTGTGACACTGATCAACTCTGTTCTCCACTTTCAATTTCTGAAGGTTTTCGTATTTGATAAAGCATTTTAAATTATTTGAATCTGAATTTTTCTTCACTAAACACTTTGATTGATAAATGTCTCTCTGCTGTTGGACCATCGGCTGGATGCAGGTCCGACGTCTCTGTGTGAGAATCTAGCTTGCTTGATCGGTGCAAATGCTGATCCTGCGGTAGATTGTGGGAACATTTAAGGTGAGAGGCTTTATTGGCAGTGCTGCTTGTTCAGGAAGCAGGTGATGAGAGATGACGACTCAGGTAAACCTGTAGAGCAGGACAGAGAGAGACACACACACACACGCGCGCACGCACACACACACACACACACACACACTTTACCGTCCTTCATAAATGAGATGTGCTGCTGCTTTTGTTTGACTTCCGCCATAATTCTTGAAATGTCACCATCATTTACTTCAGATACGAATCCGGATCCTGAGTCCAGATCGCTTTTGTTTATGTATCTGTTTGTTTGATGATCAGTTTATGTTTATATCTGGAAAGTGCTGCTCTGAACAAAATTGAATTAGAAACTCGATGACAAATGTTTATGTATTTTTAGTTCTATTTTTATCGGCTATGTTTCCTTTATGTCTGTACTTATGTCTTAGGTGTGTTTTAAATATATTGTATTTTACTGAATTGTTTGGGGCCTTGTTAAAGAAAAATTTATATTACCGCTTGCTGCAGATAATAAAAGCTGATCTTATTTTGTCTTGTCTTCTTGTCTTGTCTTCACAACTTAAGCTTAGTTTTAGTATCCAAAACTTATAATGATACTG
>OMNM01063827.1:0-10255 GCA_900302745.1 Parablennius parvicornis | reverse complement strand
GTATACACAATAAAGGCAAACCTTTTTATATTTAAACAGTAATATACAAATAGGTGTGTGTGTGTGTGTGTGTGTGTGTGTGTGTGTGTGTGTGTGTGGTTTCAATACAAAAACAATCAATTACCCACCAGTGGCTGCACATGCTTACTACACCACTTCTGCAGTTTCTGCCATTGCTGTAAAAAAGCTGAGGGTATGTCCAAAAAGTCCCTCCTATCTCCTTATCTATCGACTTTCATTTAAATCCGTGGATGACTTCACGAGGTTAAGGAAAGATGTTAAGAGGCTTCCTAAAGGAGTTAGTGAAAGGCAATCACGTTAGTGTGGCAATCAGACAGACTTTCACTGAGTGACGTCCAAATTATCCGACGGTGGCGCAAGTTAGTGACATCTGCCGTGGTGGGGGAAAGAACTACAAGTGTCCGAAAATGGACTACAAAAAGCGCATTTCTGAGACTTTCCCTCGACCCTCTCACCGCTTATAAACTTAAATCAATTTAATACTGGAGGCACCACTGTACAAATGTCCAACTGCACAAAGCTCCTAGGTGAGTGAAATATGTTTCTAATCCCTTTTTCTTGAATGACAGAATCTCTGTTTTATGTCAATTATGTAATAATATCTGATAATATATAACATATCATAAGAATATACACACATCAGTAAATACCAACATGTAGACTTTCCAGAACATTGCTAGTTGGATCTGCTTTTAGATGATTTAAAGTTGTTCAACTTCGATAACTTACATGAGCTGCATTCTTTTTCCGTCATTGTGCGATCCTTTGAATGCAGGTCCCTTTAAATGTTGCTGCCACAAGGAATTGTGGGGCAGCATTAGCTCGCCTCCTTTGCTAAATTGTGCATCAGTGGTTCCTAGGCTAAAGGAGGCTCTAAAGGAGGCAACAAGCTTCCTTTCCTTTGCTTATTGAGTAACCCCAGAAGTGTTTTAAGTCGAAGCCATGATAAGTGCTGTCCGAATACTCAAGAGATACCAGTGGGGAAATCCAAGATGGCGGAGACGTGTGCACCGCCATAGTCGTTTGAGGGCGCCACTTCCGGCTGGGATGGCGAACAGGGCGGACGCATTTTGCTAAGCTATGTTCTTGCTTTTTGAACACAAATGCCCCGATTTGTACTAAAAAGCTGCCTAATTTAAAACTGAGGTGGTGTATAGTAAACTCGGACTTCATAGTGTATCCCTTTGGTTGATACTGGATTGCTGTGCGCACAGTTATACTGGTAAAGCAATGGAGAAAACCAATGCTAAGCTAGCAGCTGAGGAGCCACTGTGCATGTGTGATCACGACTACTCCCTGATGACGATGGAGATAACCACGAATACCAACATGAAGAGAAAAACTTCTCGTACTCCCACAAAGACTTCAGCTCCACCACCAAAGATGAAAACTGTGTAGGATTCATCAACCAAATCAGACAAGGCTTTGGTTACTGCCATAGAGAAACTGATCTCCAAAATGGAGGATTTCGGACTCCAGCTGAGAGAAAATTCGATAATGATTGCGAATATCTCTCGACTGACGGAAATGAATGTGGCTGAGATAAAAGGACAAGATTAAAGGAATGGAAAAAGATGACGAAAATATACGTGAAGTCGTTGATGGTATTCTGTCCAAGATAGCACCACAGTGGGCTGCAAAGATGGAAACAGAGGTGGACTCGGTTCATCGACTGGGAAGAAAAGAGGACGGCAAACACCGGCAGGTTATCCTGCAGTTCGTAATGAGACACCACAGAGATGCCATCTGGAAGATGACCAAAACCTGCAAAGACCTGGGTATTTTCTTCAAGCAAGACTTTTGTAAAGCTGACGAGAAGCGCGAGCAGCGGCATGGCCAAAGATGGAGCAAGCCCGGGCTACAGAGGACATGTGGGCTACATCAGTGGTGACGGGGTTCTTCTGGATTAGTCTGCTTTAAACTCAGTACCCATTACTTTACACTTTTAAGGTGTTCGAAATTACTGCCTTGTTATAGTTGAAATTCACCACTCATAGAGACAAATGGGAATTTTTGAAATTGAAGATATGCCAGATTTCTATAAATAATGGCAAGCGATTGAGCAGGGAAAGTAAACAAAAGGAGATGGAAATTATCAATGAAATTAACTCTTTCTGTCACAAACCTGTACTAAATGAAGGAGCTAAACAAAAGCTACTTCTCTTACAGTCTTCCCTGGACAATATTTATACCACTAAGGCCACTAGTGCGTACATAAGATCAAGAGCAAAGTGGGTGGAGGAGGGAGAGAGGAGGTCAGCTTAAGTTTGTAGGCTGAAAAAAGAAGGCAAGAACGAAACACTGTTAAAACACTGTTAATTGATGACAAAGAAAACACAGACCCTAAAGAGATCACAAAAGAAATTAAGTTTTACAGTGAGCTGTACTCCTCCTTTTATTCTTCCTGTGATGCTAATGTCTTTTTTGACCATGTTAAAGATCTGCTTCCTAAAGTCGATGATGTTTTCCGAGAGGCTTGTGAAGTAGAGAACACTATGGAAGAAGTAGAAAAAACTGTGAGATGTTTATTTCTAGATAGTAAATCTCCTGGCTCTGAAGGGCTAACTATAAATTTTTATAGGCAATTTTGGGAACACTTGAAAGGTATTGGTATTAAAAGAGATTTCAGAAACTTGCACCCTTCTAAACACCATGAAGCAAGGTATCCTCACCCTCATCCCTAAACCACGGAAAGACTCTAGATTAATTGATAATTTAAGACCAATATCCATACTCAACAATGACTACAAAATTTAAACCCATATATATGCTTCTAGACTGAAAACTGGAATGCCTCGCTTATTTCAGACACACAGTCAGGCTTTCTGAAAGGACAATCAATTCACAACATTACCAGTCTTGTACTTGACCTACTAGATTATAATAATTTCATTGAAGACGAAGGTTTTATTTTATTTTTAGATTTCTTTAAAGCCTTCGATACCATTGAGCACTAGTTCATGTTCCGCACAATAGATTTATTTGGATTTGGACCAAATTTCTTAAATTTATTAAGAACTCTTTACAAAGATACAAAATTTTTTTATCTTGCTCTCTCTCTCTCTCTCTCTCTCTCTCTCTCTCTCTCTCTCTACAAACATACAAAATAATTACTGTACAAAATTAAATTAAATATAAAAACAGGTACTGTGTATTTATATAACGTATAAAATAAATATTTAAAAATAAATATAAAATTCTAAATAGAATAGGTATATTCAGTATAGTACATAATAAAGAACACAAAATGTTGGAAATATGATTTAAACAATGATAAAATTATAATGTATAAAAATATTACTTGGATTATGTCCATCTTGTCGTACAACTAATAATAGTTTAGATTTCTTTTTAACGACATGAGATAGCAGGAAAAAAGCCTTTTTACCTGGCTGATATGTTTCGGCTGCCGCTGCAGCCTTCCTCAGAGCGTCTGCTGACGTGTGGTGATGTCAGTTTAAAACAAGATGATATAATACAACAATAAATATGACAATATATTATTTTTCAAAAAATAAAACTATCGTTCCCTGCATGCACTCATTGGCCAGACAGAGAAATACAAGATTTTAACCTCCAATAGATGGCAGTAATAAATTAAGGAAGCATTTAGTCAGCCAAGATCATAGAAGAAGAAGAAATAAACGAAGGAGAAGAAGGAATCCAAGATGGCGGCCGAAGTCGCGAATACGGCCATTGAAACTTGTAGTTTTAGGTTGTTTTAGTGTCAACTCGGCTTAAAATCTACTAGAAAAACCTGTCTGTCGTCTGCTCATTAAGGTGAGTGTTAACAATTAAATATTTGTCTGTGTATAGCGAAGTGTCCGCCTTGTACAGGGTGTCCGCCCAAACGGATCGTTTATGGTCTTGTAACTCCCAAGTTTATCTATGTCTATTTCGGGCTTCTAAAACCCCGCCTCTTGTGGATGATAGGCCAAAAAACGGCTCCTTTACATAAATCGGAGGACGGCCCCTGAAATGAGCAGCACACAACTTGTTGGACATTGGCGTATCTTGCGCTGCAATTTCAGCTGAAAATGACTTGAAATGATTCTCCTTGACACTACAGGGACTTCAACTCGGGCAGGACAGTGTGTTTAGAAAAGGTCTGCTGGAGAAAATACTGGACTTTATTGGATTTGCGATTCAACATTGTTTTTATGCAGGTAATGTTATTAAACAACTGCCGTGTTTAAAATAAAATTTCAAGAAAAGAAAGTGAAAATAACTCATATCTGTCTTTGATGTTTAACTGACAAATCAGCTCTGAGTCCAGTATATTTGCTGGACAACCTCATAAAGTTGCTTCCTTTGTTTTAGTCTGGATCATTTCCAGTTTGTCAGCAAAAATACAGTTTTATTGAAAGTGCTGATCCAGTGTGCTAGGTGCTGAAAAGTTTAATCATCCACTGGGAAATCGTCGATCAAATCAGATAACATTTGAAGAAAAAAAAAGATGAAACAAAGCCATGAGGATCAACCCGGGACTTATTAACTTTCCAGGCGGGGTCGCCAGACTACAGAGACTGCATGTGGAAATTGTTGCACACAGTTATCACTGAATCACTGTTTAATCTATCATATACAACTATTGCTTCAAATTTAATTTTCCCTCTGTTGAAGTCTGATACAGAAGCAAATCAGCATATCTCAACAATCAATAATCTACATTTGTTTTTGTACAGAAACACTACCTGGAAACCAGACAAATGGACTTTAGAGAGTGAAGCGCTTCCTGTAATCCAATGCTGATCAAGCTTATCGTCCACCATATAGCGAATGCTCAAAACTAACCAGTAAAGGTTTAGGTAATGTACACACTGTAAAGTTTTGAATTTGAGCATGCACTTCTTGAATTTTATACAGAAAGTGTACATCCATCAACATTACTTTATATATGCAAGTGTTGGGACACAAAGTTTGTTTATATTTGTATGCCTGTGTGCAACGTGGAAAACAACACAAATAAACACCATCATTGTACTCCAGGCTTAACTTGACCGAAGTTTACATCATAGTAGAATTCATTTGGTGTGTCGAAATCAAAACAGGGCATGGACCACAAATACTACAAACTCATGATTTCATTCTAATCCCATTTATGTGTAGTGAGCAGGACTCCTCTTAAATTAGCCAGGCGACATGGTATTATCCAAAAGTATCTGTTAAATAGTGAATTTGTATGATTAATAAATTGCCAATATGGCAATGTATGTTGTTCATGGCTTGTAAAGACACAGCAAAGCTTTGAATCTGAGTCAATTGTTAGTAAAACAAAATAAATGGCTAAGTCATTATATTAATAGCATTTTTTTTCCCCATTATTTTTCAGGGATCCCAAGATATGATGTGCCACAGACAGCATCTGGGAGATGTTTTGTGCGGATGTCTCTGACTCTGCAAGAGTTTAATAATTACATTTGCCAAAGCTATCCTATGGTTAGCCTGAATGTAATTGGGTTCCATTTAGCCAGAGCAAATAAGTCCAGGATGCTTACAAATATTCAGGCAAACACACTCAGTGAGCTGAGGTCAGCAGTTGGGAGAAGCCAAATTCATATAATTCCACAGACCAGCATCACACTGCCATTGGAGGTACGTTTTTGTTGCTAGTCTGGGCCAACGCTCCTTATGAATATTATAACAATTCAGGTATTTTGTGATCCAGATGTCATAAACTGAGAGAACTGAAGCCCCCAGAACGCTCCACTGCAGATGCATCTGAGACAACTTCAGACTTCCCACCTCCTGCTTCTTCATTACCCACATCACTGATAGGCACACCCACATACATCAGACCTGGACCCTCATCTGCCACTTCCCTCCCTCCATCAATGGACCACCAATCATTGATGACCAACTTGAACCCGTCACTTGTAAGTAATAAAACATTAACTGGGTTCTTACCAGAGTTGTCTGACAGAGTAGGGGTGGGTTTGGCGGGGGTGCTGAGTTATTGAGTAGATAAAAAAAGAGCTAAAATGGAAGCAAAGGCTGCAGGTGAATCTATCTCTAACACATGTACGGAACCATCATTATGCTGGACTGAAAGACTGTGTAACGGCCCAAATTACAGCGTCAACTTCACAAGTGACATTGTATCGGCCCACCACGCTGAAATGTGCTGGCAAGTACAATGAATTTGGGGCGGTATGGCTCAATTGGTAGAGCGGTCGTCTCCCAATTGGAATGTTGCAGGTTCGATTCCCATCTCTCCCTGACTAAGTGTCCTTGGACAAGACCCCAGCTGCCTATGAGAGTGAGTGGTTGGTGGTGGTCGGAGGGGCCGATGGCACAGTGTGGCAGCCTCGCTCCCATCAGTCTGCCCCAGGGCAGCTGTGGCTACATACTAGCTTACCACCCATCCAGTATGGAGTGAATGAATAATGCAATGTAAAGTGTCTTTGAGTGCCCAGAAACATCATCTTACATGTCTCACAAAAATGGCTGAAAATGTAATTTGATGAAAAGTGAAAAACATCTCTTTTGGTCTAAAAGGTTGCAGACCCATGGGACATATGATATTGATTGGATTTTAGACATTTAATGATGTTCTTAATACATTTTTTACTTTTTAGGTAGACATGGCTATCGCCACAATCCTGAGGACTTCCAAAGAGGAACACATTTCTGAAAACCAAGTAGTCATCATTCGATTCAGGAGGAGAAGCCATTCAGGCTATCTCCAGAGTCTTCTTTTCCTGGACTCATTTGCCACACATGGGGTTTGTCGGAGAAGATGCAAATGATATGGGGGGACCACAACGAGAATTTTTCAGGTCTGAATACCACAAGTCCATCTATTAAAGCACTGTATCCCAGCCTCTCCCATCTGATGTGTGGCCAAGAGCTGCAACTGCAGCAGTTTGACTGGCATCTGTTGCTTGACCCAGTGTGCAAACCAAAGTCAAACAGGTACTTAATAATGTTGATATTTAATGGGATTTTAAAAAAATGACAGAGAATGCTACATTGTTCTCACTCAGATTTCTCTCTAAGATCCAGCAGTGCGAGACTTTGGACTACCTGACTGCACTCCAGCAACACTTGATTGCTGAGTGTGCCGTCCCTGTCATATTTAATGCTACGGTGGAAGAAATGCCAAAAATGTACGCATGTGTCGTGAAGCACTACATCTTTCTCAGGTAAACACGTGAAATACATTTTTCAGTTGTAACTACCACAAAACACTGTCAGTATGAACACACTTTCTTACATTGTTAGTTTGGTAACTTTAATTTCGGAAATATGAACTTAATTTGCATCTAGGTGTTTACATTGTATTTTTAATACACAACAATATATTATCAAGGAATTGTGACATGCAAACAAAGTTTGTAGTCTGAGAAATGTTGATAAATTTATATGTGAT
Source organism: Parablennius parvicornis (assembly GCA_900302745.1). NCBI lineage: Eukaryota > Metazoa > Chordata > Actinopteri > Blenniiformes > Blenniidae > Parablennius > Parablennius parvicornis. Next base: position 2,862 of record OMNM01063827.1, on the reverse strand, counting down.
AGATTGTGACAGGCAGCATGAAATTTATCAAATATGATAATGATTGCATTACAAATTCCAATGCATATGGGAAGCTGTGGGACCTGGTCGTGGACAACCGGACTGCCTTCCTGCCTTCGTTCACCAACATGCAGGAATCTCTGTCAAAGGCAGCCTTCAAGGCCATCTTCAGCTACAATTACAGCAGAAGAGGAACCAGCCATTGTGAGAAAAACACCATCTTCAGTTAGGAGATGGTTCTGAGCATGATTGAAGGTACATTTTAGTCCTTGTTGCAGCTTTGGATATTAGAGCTGCAACATGTGTTTGACTAAACAAATAGGGCACCAGTGACTTTCAGTCTTCAATCTTCCATGTAATTTTTCATGAAAAAATAGATTTACTGCAATGGATATCTGCTTTTTTTACATTAAACAGAGTTTTTGGGTTTAGTCACTGGCCGGTTGGGGTGAGAGAATAGAGGAAAGATAATAGGATAGACAGACAGACAGATGGATTGGGGAAGGGATACAGACAGTTTGGGTAGGGGGAGGTAGAGAAAGAGGCAGGGTTGTAGTAGAGGAAATGATAGGACAGACAAAACTTGTTAGACTTTATTGTGTAGGAATAAAAATAATCTAGCGTGATATAATTAATAACTATCAAGTGCAAATATAACATTTAATTCATGAGAAATGTAAATTTATTTTAAAAGAACTTAAAACAATGAGCCAAATAAACATTTAATATTTAAGTCAAGTTTAACTCCAAAATATTAAAACAGGCACTTAAATTTTGTTAGGTAATTGTTTATGACAAAACGTTTAATTTCTCTGAACTTGTTGGGATTTAAACTGTACAGACACTCACTTTCACATCTCGGGGCAAAGTTTGTGTATCCAATTGACCCAACAAGTTTTTGGACTATGGGAGGAAAAAAGCCAACACGTCTCTGCTACTGTCAATTCAATGAATGTGTTGATTCCAAGCAGAGGAGAATTTTTCGCGTGCTTCAGTACAGACAAAATACCCTCTCCTGATTGGTTGTGATATCTGTCGATCTCAGATAAGCGTCGCCTTTTTCTCCACCTCAATCAATTTGAAGTGTTTTCCCACATCACGGCTCTCAGCTGAAATATGTGGTGAAAATCGACATCTGTGTTCAATCAATGGAGATAAAGGACTTGGAATCAACACATTCATTGAATCAACAGCAGGAGAGACGTGTTGTCTTTTAAGCCACATTAATAAATTTATTCTGGGATGAAGCTGAATAAATGTCACTTCTCGTCATTTATTTTCTCTTTCCGCCTCAAAAGAGAGAAAAGCTCGCCCAGCTCTGCTTGGGCTCAGACATTAGATATATATTTTTGAGCACAGAAAAAAAAATTTTAAAAGTTGTTTCCTGCGCTCAAAATTACACATCAGGATTGTGGCACGAATATAATATCATAGCCAGTTGACTAGGAGAAGAAGCAGAGGTTTCAGATGAAGTCGTACTCGGTGGGTGTTCTTGATGGTACATTGTGCCTTAAATATTCTTACCTGTCCTGTCGGTAATGCTAACAGTGGCCTCTCTTCTTGGCATGGTTCACCGATACTGGAGTAAGGCAGGTTGAAAAAGTGGGTAGAGCTGCAGCAGCGGGAGGAATTGGGCTACGAATCCTGTTGAATGGCAGCTTCTTTCTCAGGGGCAGTAGACTATTCCCTCGTATGGTCTGCTGGCGTACAGAGGCAAGCTCTTTCAAGTTTTCCTCTTGCTGTTCCCTGAGCTGTGCATTGTGGTGCTGCTCCTTCTGAACGACGTCCTGCCTCTCCTTCAACTCCTGCTTGCGTTGAGCAATGTCTGAAAGCTTCTTTTGCTCCATTTGGGCCCTGAGGAAGTGACCACAGTTGATAGAGTCTTGCTGTCGCCTCCTCTCAACTTCCCGCTCTGTATTCAATTTTTTCTTTTGAATAGTCAGAACTTTTTCCAGTTCTTCTCTTTCTCTCTGAGCTTGCTGGTTTCTGTGGCGCTCATTGTCCTGAAGCTGCTGTGCTCGGGCTGCCCTGAACAAGGCGTCGCTGTGCGCTTTCTTTTCAGCCAATTGTAATTTGATTTTTTTCTTCTGAAGATCAAATGTTTGCTGTATTTTTTGGCGGTTGAGCTCTTCCTGTTCTGCCTTCAGTTTTTTTTCCTGGTCAATCCCAGCAAACAAGTCCGAGACTTGTGAGTCTCTCCTGGTTGTAGACCTTTGCTGTTGTTTGAATTTGGCCTCTTGCTGCTTCTTTTTCTCAATATATGCAGAATTTCTCAGAGCAGCCAGTTTCTCTTCCTCCAACTTTCTAAGTTGGGCTTGTTTTGCCTCAGCAACTAATTGACGATTTTCCCGACAGACATCTTGCTCCATTCTTCTCCTTTTTTCCCTGGCTGTACTTTCATCAATTTTAAGTTGTTCCATCACATTACGGCGATGTTCTTTTCCTTGTAAAATTGATTGTTCCTTCAGAGCCCTTTTCTCTTGTGCCTGTTGTTCAGCCATTTCCACATTGAGATTACGATCTCTAATAGCCTGCTGCCTCTTCCTGTCTGTCCTGAGTCTTTGAAATTCACAAGCTCTAGAGTACTCAGCATCCAACACTTTGTCGAGTTGCTTTTCCTCCTCTTTATATTGAGCCTGGATCTTTCTATTTTCTTTTAATTGACAGTTTCGCTCCACTTGGCACTTAGAAGCAGCAATTTGCTCCTTGACGCGCCTGAGGTCATCATGTTCACTTTCCGTCAAATTTCGAACGGTGACCACATCTGGCATGCGCTCATTAAATGGTTGAGTGGATGGCAGCTTCTCTCTCAGGGGCAGTAGACTATTCTCTTGTTGGACCCGCTGGCGTACAGAGGCAAGC
>OMNM01063826.1:47435-73315 GCA_900302745.1 Parablennius parvicornis | reverse complement strand
GTTGAGGCGCACAGCTGGCGCGTGCAGACAGAACGGGCGCTGTCCCTGGTGCTGAGAGCCAAACGTGCGGCAGACACACTCTTGCGTCTGTCTCCTGGAGCACTTTTACAGTAAACGATGCCGGTGGAGAGATGTAAACCCACGCCCCAATGGCACACATTCATCCCCTTTAAAGCAGCTCTAACGGACAAATGTAACCGCCTTGCTCAAGGACACTTCAGCAGGGCGGATGCCTGCCTCACCAGAGCTTGAACAAGTCCTTTTTTCTGGTCTCTGGGTAATGAAGACACTCAGAAAAATCTCGTTTGGCCACTTTTACTTGTGTATCCATTCATGGATTCAAGAAAAATTCCACTATATTGGAATAAACCAGGGTGATAATATATATGTTTGCTCGATCACCGGAAACATGGTTGATATGGTGTGGCATCATATAGACATTATATCATCACAACGTGACATTATGCTTTTTGATCTGATGCACAGTAATTGAAATCAAGATGGTCATGTGGTATTGCCTGGGCTAGAATGACAGAGATAATTTTGCAGCTTTGCTTGTTTATCCACTGTTGTATTTAAAACAAACATTAAATTCCACTAAATATATTTACTGTCTTACATTTCACACAGGACATATACAATTCTAGTACAACAGATGCAAGACTATATTGAATTCGTCATGATGTGACATACTGTATTTTGTAATTGAAATCAAAGTCCTTTTAGGTCTCTTTGTATTGTCTGGGTAATAAAGACATGTGGAAAAATGTAATTTAACTCGTTGTGCTTGTTTAGCCATTGGTTAATTATATGTATAAAAAAAGCGTTTTTGTCATCAAAACTTTGTATATTTTTATGTGCAGCACATTAATTCATAATGACTTTATATTTTTGCAATCGCGTGAAAAGGAGCCCTCAATTTAATGAAGTACTCATTTGCAGGAATCTGATCCACCCTCCTGAAAGCAGAAGCCAGCATCTTCATGTTCTGTCTCTCACTGTTACCAAGGTGAGATGATAATTCTTACAAGATAGCTTGTTTGACCTTCCCAGAAAACTCAACAACAATCTCTGTTTTGTGACGTTTGCATCAAGTCAAAAGGGCCTGTCTTCTGTGAGCGTGCCACGTCTTCACTGAGATCCCTCAACCACATATTTCCATCCTTTGGAGCTTTTACCCACTGAATCACATCGTACTGCTCGGTTGGTCGGCAGCGCCTCTTGCCTTGCGCCAGTATGAATGATGTTCTAGAGGCCACCTCCCCTGCAACCAGCCTCAGTGGTCCAGCAACTTGTGTCTCCAAAGTGGAGCTGCGTGTGTCTTGTAAAGCTCTGTTGGACCGAGACACTCTGAATAAGTCAGACCCCTGTGTCATGCTCATGGTACAGACTAATGGACAGTGGACAGAGGTGAGCATCATTTATTTTCTCTTTAATCCATCTAATAAAAATACAATGGAGCCTTCTTTTTGAGGGGGGTAGAGCTTGCTGTCTCCTCTAACAGCAAGTCTGATAAATGTAGTGTTAAATAATCACCCAGGTTTTGAATAACCTCCCTATCTATGTCATCATTATGAATTGTGTCTTGATTCAAGCAGGATTGGAGGTCAAATCATTTACATGAAGTGCCATTAGATGATCTCAGATTATATTTATTGAATGGGTTGAAACATCAGAGCTGATTAACACTCACTCATCAGTTTCACAAATGCAGAGATTTTATGAATACATACTCAATTCATTTTTCACAAAAACTCGTTAATCCTACAAAATAAACCAGGGTGATAAGTCTGTTAATGGTGTGATGATCTCACAGCTGTTTTACTGCAACATAAGTCTGGTTCAGAATTGAAATGAAAACTGTTGGCAGTCAACAGTGTCTTTTTTCACAATTCAGTTAATCAGAGACAGATTATTTTGTCTGCCCTGCAGGGCTCACAGTAAGCACCTTTCACTTCTCTACATGGACAAACAGTAGACTGGTATTACACAGCATGATGAGTAGCGCTCCAGCTGAAAATGTTTACTTTCTTGGATTGGTCCCAGGCTGATTTGGATGTGTGAAGCAAGTCCCTCATTTGCCTGCTAATTAAGTCATTAGATTCAGGAGGGAGAACCAAAACGCAGGTCTCCATGAAGTGGAGGATGTGCTATAGTACAGCAGAGGAAATCTAATTATATAGGCTTTTCCTAGCAAGTCTTCATCTAACAAAACACTCCAATTTTAGAGAAATGGGAGATAATAATTAACTTTGACTGCCAGATTTCTACCACATGGGAGCCATTTGTTGAAAGCGCTCGCTGTAATGTTTAGGCTATATGAATGAAGAACTATGAGTTTCTATTTTTAGGCAGGGGAAACTTGGCTGGCAGTGTTATGGAGTTTTCCTGGTTTCAATGTGATAGGAGGTTGCAACTTGAGATGACTAACTCGGGTTCAGTGTAGCATGAATGTAGGAGCTGCACGGCCACATTATGACATATGATGCAATATTAGTACATCTAATCTATCTATCTATCTATCTATCTATCTATCTATCTATCTATCTATCTATCTATCTATCTATCTATCTATCTATCTATCTATCTATCTATCTATCTATCTATCTATCTATCTATCTATCTATCTATCTATCTATCTATCTATCTATCTATCTATCTATCTGTCCTTCCATCACTCCATTCATTTGTTCATTCATTCATCCATCCACCAATCTTGACAGTCCTGACAGTGTACAGGGTTTGTCCAATACTCTGCTGTCAGTTCCCTCAGTACTGGGAGGCTCCATTGCTTGTGCAAGTTGTTTACTTACGTCAACAACTGTGTAAGAAGCAGAGCCCACTCACATCACCACCATGTCACCCTCTCTCTTTTTTCCTGAGCACGAGAAAGATAGTCTGACTGAACTTCCGAGTACTAATAAAGCTGAAAGGCACCCCTCTTTCTTCTTCTTTTTTTTGCCTTATTTCACCAGCTCTTTACAATATAAACTCAAAGGCAGACAGGAGATGACATGATAGCTTCGACTGACACGCTGTGTGCTCGTTTGATCCAGCCTGGTCTCCCTGCCCTTTGGTGATAATTAGTTGAAGACCAATCTGGATTTTCTGTTAGTTCTTCAACCTGAGATACATGGTTTTGTCTCGATGAAGCTGCACAGATAATACTTGTTCTATCTGAGAGGACCTGACCATAGACACGCATCCTGAATGCTGGGGATCTCTTCATAGTTCTGGCGCCTTACCAACAATAAACAGACGTCACAGACGTCGACACAACCTATCCTACGTAGCTCTGATTAGCTTTCATCAACAAATGGGACTCATCTGACTCAAATCAAATCTGTCCATCCAGATGGCACAAAGAGACATGGGAGGAGGAGGCAGGAAAAGATAATAGAGACGATCTGGGGTAAATGGAATTGAGGAGGCCAAGTCTTTCAATCAACGATTGTTTTCCCCTCATAAAGTACACCTGCATGTCAACGACAAAACCAGCTGTTTGCATTTCGATTTATTTTACTTTTACTCCTCAAATCTGTGGTATAGACCAAAGTGTTCAAACTTTTAGAGATTTTCTTTCTGAGTACAAGAAAATGGAATATGACAAATTGAAAGCATATACTGATCAATAAACTGATTTATTCCTCACAACAAGTATAATGAATAAAACAATAATAAACAGGAAAAACAGTGATTGAAAAAAATAAAAGAAATCGTACTAGTTATTTGAGGAAGGCTGAATATGTCAAGTCATAAAAGAGACCCAACCAACCAACCAATACACATTTTATTGTTATGTTAGTTTATTCTTACGATATTGTAATCCTTCTGACGAAACATTTTCATTATTTGAGAAAAAAATCGTGTACACAATATCAATATAGGTGGTTCAAACTTTGAAGTTTAAAGTTTATAGTTTTAAGGTTAGAGGTTGGGCAAGAAAAAAACATCCACAATTAGAAATGCTCCCAACATCTTTACTTCCTTCTGTTCTTTGATTTTGAACCAGACATCATGCTGAAAAGAAGAAAAAGTGTTTTTTTTGTTTTGTTTTTTTTTACGACTGACCTTTTAGAGTCTTCTCAGTTTTAAATAAGGTCAAGTCCACTAAGAGGCAAATAGTTTCCATATATATAGATTCAGGCTTCAAACATCAACATAAGCAAATTGGAAATTTAGAGCCGTGGTTTGAGCTGCATATTTTCACTGGTTTTGTCATTTTAAATGACATGAAGCTGCGTAGACTTCAATATCTTTTTAAATGATGATTTGCCCTTGTGACAAATTGGGCAGTTCATGGAGCTGTCGGAGAACTAAATCCTACATGGCGAGCAGATGGGGCCTGAGAGAGCTCAGCTTCTCCCTGTCAGACATTCAAAGACGAGCTTGAATGCTTCCTCTGTGCAAAGATTAAATGTCAGAGCCTTCCATTCGTCTGTTATATCATCTTCTTGATGGACTATAATCACATTTGCCCGTCTATATATTCAGGTGTTTCCCAAAATAAGTATGGCAAGAAATATACTGCAAGGTCTAGTTATAGAGGTATACGATATCAGAAAATATATTTGTATAATTGTTGTCATTTTGCCAAAGCCTAGTTATCCCTTATCCATTCACAGAATAATGCAATGACGAGGAAAAACCCAACAATCTCACACGAGAAAGCATTGGTGTCTTTGAAGAGCAAACACTCCCTGTTTAATAAGATGTGGCAGCTTTCTGCTTAGACTGGCTGTAAAGAGGATAATCATGTGGGAAAATTAAAGAACAGGACAGAGAACAAAAAAACAAAAAAATAAGTGAACTTCCATCTTATTTCAGAGTTGCTGGAACTGATCACAGATGACAATAGGCAAAGGCCACCAGTCTATCACTAAGAGATGGACAACAACACAATATTATTCACACCTTCTGGCAATTTTAGGGTCACTTAGCAATTATAAAAGCTTGATTTTGGACAGTGTGGGGAAACCCATGCATCCACTGTAAGAGACACAAACAAGATGTAGAAATAGATACACCGACTGGACATTGTAAAGTTTATTTCCACTTTGTAGCCTAAATATTAAAGTGGCTTAAAAATGTGATCATTTTTGTGTCACAAAAATTTTCCCACATGATTATCCTCAGTATTTGCCCTCAAAACATATAAAGTGAATGAATTGAGAGTTGTAAGAGGAGAGAAGCTAATTAATGTTAAAGAAGTCTTCTAACAGTCTAAAGAAAATTAATCAGGGTGACCTGAGCCAGTCCTAAATATAAGTGTTACTATAAAGGAAAGTTTTAGGCCTGATCTTAAATGTTTTGAGGTCAAACTGAAATCTGGTCTCATAAGAGAGAAGCCTGATAGCTGAAGAATTTACTTTGTTTTGACGGACATGGCACATGACATTATTACAATTTCAATCATGATAATTATGGAATTTAATCAGAAAAAACATGAAAAACATTGGATATTATAATGTATTCTGATATTTTTTGTGTGATTATTTAGTTTTAGTTTTTTCTTTTAAAAGCTAAAACTACTAAAAGTTAAACCAAAATGTTTTCAAATACTCAGTTATATGTACTATTATCTATCTAAAACAGCAAAGTCTTACTGCCTGAATGACATTGATAATGATTGATATAATCACTTTTACATTATGTGAAGGTTCAAAGTCTCATCCAGTATTTTCTTTCTCAGCTGGACAGGACAGAAGTGATCAAGAGCAACTTGCACCCAGTCTTTGCAAAAGTGTTCTCACTGGATTACTACTTTGAGGAGGTTCAGAAGCTGCGATTCGAAGTCTACGACATCCATGGCACCCACAGCATCGGGACCCGTGATGACGACTTTTTGGGAGGGGTGGAATGCACGCTGGGTCAGGTAGGCGGATGTTGCTTGTCTCATTTTACTGATTTGTAACAACAGTGACATGTTGGTCTGAATTTTATTTCTGCCAGTATTATGCCCTGACAGTCTTTGTAAAATATCTAAAAAGTGATGATGGAACTAAATGTATATGAATATATACAGCATGTGCCGTTTAGAGTGGCCAAGTAAGCGGTTGATACTTATTGCAGCTGGTGATGATCCCTGAGGTCTCTGTATGGATTTACTGCTGATGATGTCTCAAGGCCAACCTTGTGTTTATCTTGCGCTTTGCAGATTGTGGCACAGAAGAAGATGGTGAAGCCTTTGTTGTTGAAGTATGGAAAATATGCCGGCAAATCCACCATCACCGTAGGTTTCTCAGCATTTGTCTGACCGCCCTGCTGAAGTGAATTAAAATGTTTGGGCTGCAAAACATCAAGAAAGGGGATGAGCATATTGGATGGCAAATCGATAGGTAGCAGCATCGCATTAGTTTTTTTTTTCTTTTGCCAGTCCAAGAGCATTTCACCCTCAGGCACCATAATGGGCTCACATTCTGTTTATGTTTTGCTAAATGTATCACAACATTACCTCAGTTTTCCTTTAGCATATGATGAGGAAGAAATCAGCTTACCTTCAGCAGACCATTAGAATTCATGCTTCCATGCTCTGTTTTTGTAGGGATAAATGCACGCATCCTTTCTAGGCATTTTTCTTAAGCTCACGTCCATTTTTAATGATGCGGGCAGCCGTCCCTGCTAAATATGCAAATACGCACACAAGAAAGCAAGAAAATATATGTGGAGGGAAGAGATGATGCATGTAGAAAAACTAATGTGTCAAATGTGGAAAAGAAAGAGATGTTGGTTTATAAACCAACATATTGCTGTTAACAAGCCAGTGGTGAGAGCATATTAAACATGACAATCCAAATGATGGAGAGCTTCACTCTGGTTCGTGGAATGACCCCTCTACCTTGTTTGTGACTACACAGGAGAGTGTCCTCTCCTAATGGATGTCTGCACACACAAAGCATGTTGTGTTCTGAAACTCAGAGTAAGAATTGTATTGGAGTATGTTGTGCTATACAGATTTTACTGTGTTCATGGAGAAAAGTATTTGGTGCGATTAAGAGAGTATGCATTACTACCCGAAGTCAGCCATATTTTCATATACAAGCTGGGAACGTTCCTTTTTATATTTCCCTTACTGACTGGAAACAAAAAAAAAATATTTTCAGTGAGATTTGAAGTATTAGAAAGAAAAAAAAAAGATCACAAAACATGTTTTATTTAAACAAGATATGTTTGCTTGATGTCAGAATCATAATGAAATTCATACAAGAGAATTGTAGAGTAGATTTAAAGCCCGTCCAGATGCTAAGGTCATATGCACTGATGCAAGCCAAAACCATTGACTTGCTAATTGTGCACCGATAACAAGCTCTCCGGTTTCTAGCCCGCTGGCCTTCACTTATTCTGCAAGTGGTTTACAGATGATGATTTCTGCAGGTGTTGAGCTCAGCCCAGACTTGGGCTTTTTTTCTTTTGTCCTGGGGTCCATATATGGCCCTTTGGTTGTTCCTAACATGCTCATGACATGTGCAGATTAGTTGATTTTCTTTCAGTTTGAAGGTGATGGGTTTATTTTTTTCCAGTTTACGTAGTTCATGCTCGTGGGTGTACTTTTATCCATCTTCACTGTGTTAAAAGATTACAGTTTGAGTCACCATCGTTGAACAAAATACAAGAAGTTGATTGATGCAGTGCAGGAACAATAGCTTATCCAAACCACGTAACATACTGCTTTTCATGAAGAGATGTATTAAATCAAGCAGAATTGAATAGAAATATAGGCTCTGCCTTGGCAGCAGTACAGGTTTTTCAAGAATATTCCTGAAAAAGGTCATATTTCCTAATATTATATCTATTTTTTGTATAATGTAAACAGGAGGTATGTAGGAAATATTTATTCTGTGTGCAACAATTGTGACTAGTGCACTGAAGAAAAGTCTGTATCTGCTCTAAGACATATCAAAATTCATGGATTTTTAATTATGTCATCAATGAGTGTAAGTCCGATTACAATTGAAATACACATATGCCCCAAAGGAGGAGAGCATATTTTGAAGTAAATTGCTGCATTTTGACAAAGGCCATCCTTAAATGCCTCTGTGAGTTGTATGACAGGCGCTGCTGTTACTGACCATCTTGAGCATCAAATGCTAAATAAAAATAAATAATGTTATGTTCTTTTAACTCCACCTGCATGCACCTGTCTTTTTCAGCTAACGCTGTATTTCTGTCTTACGTTTGGGGAAGTGTTCCTCACAGTGAAAACCGTATCGCTAACTATGACAAGGTGATACCTCATCTTAGTCCTCTTTATAAACAGAGACAGTACCTTACTTAACCTTGATCAGACAACATTTATAAATATCCCCGAAATAGCCCAAAGTGCTCCCACTCTCCCCCCAACCTCAGGGTCCAAAAGAGTAAAAGTTTTGACACACACACCTTGTTCTGTCTGTGTTTCTATGCATATTTTTGGTTAATCTATGCGGTTAAAAAAAGGTTTCCTACGTTGCCCATTGTCACCATCAGGTTTTGTTGAGCCGTGGCCAGGCTTTCTGCGTTGCCTCGGTTCTTTTATTGTGATGTGAGGTTTCAGTCAGTTTCATGCAGGGGAGCTGAGAACACACGTCTGTGCTCTGTGAGTGGGCTTGACTGCACAGAGGGAGCAACAGAAGGTGCCTGAACTTTTCCTTTTTCAACAACATAGCACTTATAAAAACAACAACTCCAAACAGCCAACAACAGCCATTCAGAGAACCAGCTGTTACATAACTTTGCTGTTGCATTTACACCCAAAAGTTGAATTTTACGAGTAGGTATAACTTTCAGACTCCACTTTACATACACATAGATATACATACTGTGTGTATGAAAGTTCTGATTTTTTCTTATAACCTTTTGAGATTTTGTTGGAGAAGCTGATACTTTTGTTTCTCAGTTTGCTGCTTCACAGTGACTCACATAACCTGTATGGCTGAGAGAATCAGTGGCCACATCATCAATGTTTACTGTTTAATCAAGACTAACAACAGGGGAGCATCCCTGACCCTAGTGATTTCTCAAAGTAAGAGAAAAACATCTCGGTGTCATGATTACTGAGAGCAGACAATCTATCTGAATGCTCACAAAAATGTAAAATTTGTTTTGCACGGAGTGACATTCCCAGTTGTTTGCCTGGTGGTGTTGCACAGAAATCTACCACTGCTGTGAATTTCAACAATAATGTGTGAATTGTTTATACTTTATCACTTTATGTAAATTGCAAAGTAAATGAGTAGGAAAGAAATCACTATTTAATATGACCGCCCTTTACTCATTCTATTTGATGTAGAAAGGCTGATATGATACACTGGCTATATTACCCACAAATCTAATTTCTTTTTAGGTGCATGCTGAGGAAATCTCTGGAAACAATGGATATGTGGAGCTTTCTTTTCGTGCAAAGAAGCTTGATGATAAAGTGAGTACTGCTCATGCTTTGACATCAACTCTGCTGCTTTATCAGAAGGAGTTTAGTGGTGTTTGAACGTGTCTGGTTGTAATACGATACATTCAGTGTAATGACACAGTAGAAAACAGAAACAATGCTTCACTGACTCTAAATAATATACAGAAGATTGTTTTTGTTTTTGCGCTATTATGTATTTGATACCAATATGTAACTGCAGATATACGGTATTGACCATAATGACAGTAAAAAACATTGATTTCAAGTCTGTGGAACTGTCTAGTCCGACTTGTTGAATTCTGCTGCTTCCACTTTAAGGTTGGATGTTTCTGACCTTAGCTGCTCCTGATCTCACATTGTCACATTTTGCTGAGAGCATTTTTCAATCAAAAAGACAGCGGGGAGCTTCCATCCAGTTACCAGTCTGATGATCTGAAGTTACAGCGTGTTCACAGTATTGAGCCATAAGATTCTGCACTCCTGGTCAGCTTGTAAACTCCAGGCTATATTGAGTAATTAATTTCTTTTTGTTTGTTTCTTATTTTCCTGGTCATGGTTTGTAGTTTGTCGATGAAGTATTAAGTTAATGGTAACGTTCTTGAGAATCTTCTTACTGACTTTGTTTAAAATGAAATGTTTGCAATTGACATTTCTCCACATTCATATGAAACAGTGTTTCTTTTGCAGCAATGAGCACTGATTTTACTTGAATTTCTACTCTTAACAAAGGCTGAAGGTTTATGTGATATAGACATCTCTTTGCATGGAAACCATCTGATGAAAGCTTGCAGCATAAAAGGATGCAGACTCTGGCTTTCCTTTCATGCAGGGACAGCTTTCACTCTTTATTCTCTTCTGATTTTTTTTTCCATCACTGCAAACACAACCTGCTCTGAATAAACGAGGAAAACTAATTGTATGCTCGGAACAGTTTTTTTTTTTTAATTCTTTATTGAAGTCTGGTTAATTTTTGCACCATCTGTGCAAACAAGTCAACAACAAACATGGTGTGAGTACTGTTTTCTGTCACTAATAGAGAGTTAGAATTAACATTTTCTCAACTGCTTCTGCTCTTTCAGATGATGGCAGTGGCGGGAGTGATTTACTGAAGAAGCAGCAATCACTTAAATGCGAAATTGCAACTTGACTTTTTATTAGACATGAGTATGTCAAGTCAGGTAGACAACAAAGAATGAGGAACTCAAATACCTCTTATTTGAGTTCCTCATCAACTTTAGAAATAATTTGTATGTGTATGTGTAAAACAGAGGGCCAACTTTAACTGATTACTCCACAAATTATAAGAATTGGAGCAACCAATTTAAACTGGTTAGCTAATTGAATGGTTGTATATAAAGTTTATTAATCAAAATGTATGCACTTAATTAATTCCTCTTTAAAATGCATCTACTTTTACAATATCTAAAGAAGAGCTGCAAATTATAGTGAGCTTACTCCTTCCATCACCATTTTTTGAAATGGGCCTCAAGAAGGCCTGCGACCACAAGTTACCCATGTCTGCTGGAAGGTTACACAGTCCACCATGCTTTAAACGTTGCCCTCCTCAAACATACGTCATTGTAACCATCAGTTTGTGTTCAGCCTTTCTGCAAAGCTTGTTAATGTCATATTCATTAGATTTATCTGTGTTGGAGCAGGGACACAACTAAAACAGACGGCGACCCCTGTAGGGCCAGGATTCCATAAAACTGCCCAACATAAACTGTTCTCATTGTGTTAAATTCAGAGGTTTTCTGCACAGTTGAATAGTGTGCAAGCACTTGGAGGGGAAAATACATCTTGAGCCGCACATGAACATAGCATTGGATGGCCCACCTGAGAATTGTGAAACGTAATTAACCGACATTTCTTATTTTCTCATTTCACACCTTTCATCACAATAAATAAAATACATCTGGATTGGAAGATATTTGGAATGCATTTGTGGGACTTTGGAAAATAAGTAAAGCTGTGGATAAATTACTTATTATTTTTCACATCTAATTCACTGAACCCTGTAAGTAATAGGCAGCCTGTTAATCAAGTAATGTATGTATTGATATATTATTTTCTGCAGTGAAGAAAACAAAGACAAACTAACTAAACGATGAAAGCTGTATGAAATCACAAACCAAGGATTTGTTGAAAATGTGTTGGCATTTCAAGTGTATGAATTCTATGACATTTTGTAGAAAATGCCCTCACAGCAGGCAAAGCCAGATTTATTTATTTGATTAATTTTTAACAAGAAGGATTGTGCCTTAGCCAAATCTGACCAAATGCAATCATGTTGCTTGGTAACCATAACTTGAATCTTCATGTTTAGCACATGCGTTTACAACATAGATGTATTAGAAATAAAGTCATCACACAAACAAAAAAAAATCCTTGTCAGCCAACTACATCAAATAAGTTTAGAAATTCTCTACTGAATGTATCAGGTGGATGCCTATCCAGACTAATAAGAAGTGAAACAGATTTCCTGGGGCTCAATGGTTTATTTATTTATCTCGAGTTTTGCCATTCATCGTAGTAAAACCAAGTCCAGTTTTCAGTCGTATTATTTTACCAGAAGCCTCTAAGGCCATGTTAACCTGCTGGTTGGATGCAAAAACATAAATATTGATCATAAAGTCACAACAATAAGTTTCATTCAGCATATTTAGTTTTCGAACAAATTAAAGAAACTGCTTTGAGATTTCAAAACTTCTGGATGTGTCAGGGATCCGATGATTTTTTCTGTTGTTGTCTATGAGGAACAATACAAATTAGCTGTGACAGACCACTTGCACGAGGCACTTCATCTCATGACTATGATAGACGATGAGTGAAACAGACAACTGTTTCTTATTGCCGGTGAACCGTATCATCACCACAGCCCGCTGTAAATGCTGACGGGTCACAGGAAAGTTGTCGGTGCACTGTACAGTGGGCTTCATTTAAACATGTGATCATCTGTGGAATCTGGTGATGATTAACATTACCATCATTGTCAGGCCGAGGGTGAATTTTGCCACGTGTGTCTCATCAGTTCAGGACAACGATGCCACTGGCTACTGGTTACCGTGGCAACAAAGAGAGGATGCTACAGCTCTCTTTTTCTGCCTCTGTCCCTCAGGAGATGTATTTGGCTAATGTGGCGAGAAATGCATCCTTAACTGTCTCTTTGGGTGAACACAAAACACCCCCCCTCACCACCCAGTCACCACAGTCTCACACACACACACACGCACACGCACACGCACGCACGCACACACACACACACACGCACACACACACACACACACATACACACACACACACACACAGATGTATGGACAGTAATTGTTTGTTCACCTGCCTGAAGAATCAATTGACCCAAATAATCCATGTAGCCTTGACACTCTGGCAGCTTTATTTGAAACTCGGTGATGATTTACAGTGATTTACCACAAATATTTGTAATGGATGTGAAATGTTTTGTGCTGTTCCTGTAAAGAGAGATACACTTTGAGCACTGAGGGCAGAAATGGACATATAAATACTGTTAATTTGTATCCATGATGGTAATTTCTGCTCACTGCTGGTGAGTGCTTTCTAATGCATTTGCATTTTGAGAAGTCAGAGGGCAACAACATATTTAAAGTCTCTGTTCGTAAAAATTCAAATATTGGCTGAAGAAACCAGAGAAGATACAGTGAAGAAAGCTGTATCGGTGGAAATAGCACATCAGTAAGGTTATTTTCTCAAGAAAAAGGTCAATGATTGAGAAACAAAAACTGTAATAACTTGGGACTGGTGCGAGTTAGAGTCGTATAAAATATGATAAAATTCTGAACTGATGATTTCTCTGCCAAAAAAAAAATGCAGCCGTGCTGTGCTGTGAATTCCGTGCCTGTGTCTCCCTGACCTTTAATCATGGAGAAAATTACCCCTCCTGCAATCAGCAGTGATAGAGCAGCATCAACAGCCATTTGGAAAGATTTTAGCTTCCTTTCACATGAGTCATCTGGACGAGGCCGAGATAAATGTTAAATTTACCCAAACACTGAGTCTTCATGGTAAATATTGACAAACACAAATCTCTATAGCTTTAAACGAGACGTTATAGATCAAAGAAAATCAAAACCTCAGAATTAAGTATGTTACTGTGTCTCATTGATTTATATTGTAGCTTTATTTTCAGTAAGATGTTCTGCCTGGGCAAACAAAATAAGAAGACAGTAAAATATTAAACATGGGAATAAATTGAAGTAAAGCTGTTTAGATTATGATAATGATAATGAATGACATCTTACAGTATTTAAACTTTATAATCTACTGCAAACTCCTTGTTTCTGAGATGTCAGGTTAATATTTAATATAATTTTGTTTCTGCAGGATCTTTTTAGCAAGTCAGACCCATTTTTGGAAATATACCGAATAAATGATGACGAGACTGAGCAGCTTGTGCACAGAACTGAGGTAACACTCACCACATTCACTCAACATTCCCTCTTTATTTTTAAAAGAAGCAACTCATGTGCTCATACCTTAACAGGTTATTAAAAACAACCTGAATCCAGTATGGGAACCCTTCAAAGTGTCACTTATATCGCTGTGCAGCTGTGATGAGGACCGAAAGATCAAGGTATGGAATGTCTTAAAACTATAAATCTGTAAAAAAAACAAAACAAAATAAGAAACAGGTGAAAATCAATTGGGTTGGAGGAAGTGTTTCTTTGATTTATATACTGACTCCGGATGAAACATCTTTATTTTCAGGGAATTGTTTGTGTAACGACAGAGAGTACGTTAATGAACAGTCTCATCTTTGTGTGCCACAGTGCCTCGTGTGGGATTATGACTCCAGGGGAAAGCACGACTTTATCGGCGAGTTCTACGTCACTTTCAGGGAAATGCAGGAAATTTCCAGAGGAAATAAGGTCAGTGAGATTAGAGGAGAGGTGGAGCAGAGCTGAGGGGAGAGAGCCGTGCAACTGTTTCATCCGTTTTCAATGTGCCTCTTGTAAATACTCTGCTGGAATCAATCACATAATATTTTCATGTTATCAAAATGCCTTAAGCTGTTGCTTCTGTTTTGTGTCTTCAACTTGTTTTGTTTAAGGTGTCGTGGGATTGTGTGAATCCCAAGTACAAACTAAAGAAGAGAAACTATAAAAATTCAGGAGTTGTCAGTCTCACTGACCTTAAGGTAGGAATTTCTCTGCAAAAACAGACAGTTTTTTGTCTCCCACAGTGATGGCATTGTTATTCTGATTAAAGTATTAATGAAAAAATATAATTGTACCGCTCATGTCAGGAGGTTGTAATGAATTTTCATAATAAAGGCATCTCTCCCTGTGTGTACTGTACAAAGAAATGATCACAGTATATTCCTCTTACTATCCGTCAAAATGAAAAACTGCCATTAAAATTTACACCAAGGGCATTTGTAGCCTCAACTGCTTTGACAAGATACATAACAGCATGTTTGTGCACTTTACAGTCAGTAGAGTCCTTTGATTAATTCTCTTTTAATGACCAGATGCTTGTGAAAGCATAACAGATTATTTGCTTTCCCACCCAAACTTCACTTCTGAGGTTTAACTTAAAAGAAAATTTCCTTTTTTTTCCTCATCGTTACAGCTCCACAGAGTGTATTCCTTTTTAGATTATATCATGGGAGGATGTCAAATTCACTTTACGGTAAGTATAACCATCTGTTTTGTTGATGCTTTGCTCTTATTGAGCTCTTACTTACCTGTTCATTCTGAAACACAGTATGTTTGCATTTCAGTCAACACGTCATTCAAATTGCTGATACAGCCTTTGGCATGTTATTTATTTTACTGGTTGATGCTTGGTAAATCTTTTCTGGGCTTTGTGATCGTGTGCCACAGCAGGGTTTTTTTTAAAAAATCTCCTCATTTCATAACTAGATCATATTTTTGTGTTAGTTATCCTGTCGTAGGCAGCGAGATGGAATAAATTCAAACCTTCAACTCCTGCCCTTTGGTCCGCCCTCTGTAGTGCTCATTCTCACTCTCTGGCTGGATTACCAAAGCAATGAATATTAATCATGAAGACTGCTGGTTCGATGCACATCCTCCTCGTTGAAATAAGTAGCTGCTTAGATCTGTTGTGTATGGAAGCTGTAGCTGCTGCAGCCTATGTGGGTGTAAAGAAATTTCTTACCTCCCATTGTATATTTCATGGTGCTGTTGTGGATCTTTCAAGCTCCTTCTCTCACAATAGCTTGCAGTGTAATGAGAAAAAAAAAAGCATGGATCCCTGGTTGATGTTGCACACTTTCTATCAGGTTGCCATTGACTTCACAGCCTCCAATGGAGACCCCAGGAACAGCTGCTCATTGCACTACATCAACCCGTACCAGCCCAATGAATATCTGAAGGCTCTGATAGCTGTCGGGGAGATCTGCCAAGACTACGACAGGTTTGTCCATCTTTTGTGTTTTACAAAAGGTTCTTTGGTGCTCACAAGCATTGTCAGTGTGTCCTGTGGTGAGTCTGGGCAGCGCAGTGTCTTTTTCAATCCTATTCAGTGCAATCACACTGATTCTCCCTGAAACGGGCAACTCCATCTCACCTCAGCAAAATGGAAATATAATAGAAATTTGGAAGCAATGATACAGAATGGCAGAGAATTTGGCAGGTTATTACATTTCTGCTCTCCCTGTTTGTAAGGAAGCTGAGAGAAACAAACACTTGACCACCATCTATTTTCTTTTGCCTCCTGAAAATCTATATCATCATGAATTCTCTGCATCCACATCATGTGTACATTATTCAGCCAGCTTTAATGTGTGTTCAACTGTACATATAGGAATGACCAAGAAAAGTGTTTGTATCTTCAAAAATTAGAGCATTTGGTCTCTGTATTATTAATGCATGAGACTAATTTGGGACTGAAGACCTCGGGACTCTGACACAATATTCTGAGAACACTCCTATAATGGCCATTTTCAAATCCCTAAATATTCATCAATTGGTCTATCTTTCTGTCAGCTAGAAGGTATTTTGACCTTTCTCACCCACGGGCATTAAAATTTTGTGTGCATGTCAGCTGCTGACAGCATTTTGATGGAGATTTATAAGCAAATGATAAAATGTATGTTTAAAAAAGTCACAACTCACACATATTGATTTTTGTTTCAGTAAATACCTCCTGTAAAGAAAACAAATATGTTTGTTATAAAATACTAATAAACCTGTATGCAGGTTTATTAGGATTTTATGCAGAACAAAATGCAGAATTTTATGCAGAATACTTTATACACTGTATAAAGTATTCTGCATATGCAGTAAGTTTCTATTTGACTGTCAGTGTTTTGCTAGTTGGCCGCTTCCTTAAACCGAGTGTGGCTATTTCAACTTGCATTATAGGCTTGGCTAGTTTTAATCAGGACTTTAACCTCATGTCCCAGATACTAAAGTTCAAGACTCATTACGATGCGCCGCAAGGCCAAAAGTGTGCCACAGCAAACGCCGCCACCTTTTCACTACTCAGTCTCATTCAGAAGCCACATATTATTGATAGGGCAGAGCCAAATCACAGTAAAATAATAATAACCAACAAATAAATACTCCAAATGTTTTCTTTTGCTTTAGAGAAGAGGGATGTCATGAAAACAAGAAATCTACTTTCAATTATCTATCATTTCCCAAAGTGAAATACAGTGATATGTTCAAAAACCATACCTTCACTATGCAGCTTGCATTTTTTTTTACAGTTTCCTGCATCTAAAAATGCAACAAATGACTACCACCGCAACTAATGATGATAATCCTGCAGAGAGATCTGAAGCCCTGTCTGCCTCAGTGTGGCTCTTTACAGTAATGGTAGCAGAAGCCTGTCGGTCGTCAGGGATTACAATGACTGCAGCTTCAAGCTATTCTTTGGTATATATCCGCTACTCTGTATGGGAATAGAGCCACTACCAGTAAATATTATTGCGTTCTTTGTATTTTTGTTTTGCATTTTGTGATGTGTTCCTGTTGAATAGGAGTTTCGTCTTTCCGCTGTCATCTATGTTTGCTTGTGTGATAGTCGTGTTTGATGTCTGTACTTAGACTGAAAGTTTGCAAGCCTGCCCTGGTTCACTGATTTCTCCCCCCTCCAGTTTAAAAACATGCATTTGAGTTGAAACGGTTACTCTTAGTTGATAGTATGTGTGAATTTGAATGTGTGTTTGTTTGTCTGCTTTATTTAATTGCAAACATACTGCAAACATACAACATATCAGGGGATCTTTTGACTTTAGTACAGCCATAGAAATTGCTGCTCCTCACAGTGTGTTACTGTTGGCATTAGTATCACAGCTTCTTTGTTCTCACTGCATGTGCTTTCTACTGTGGATAACTTCATGATACAGTTTCTCCACAGCATCTGTTGCAGAGACTGGCCCTCCTTCTTAGCTCTGCACAGGCTTATTACCCAGACGAACACATGCAGAGAGAGAGGGGCTGACACTGGGATCGCAGGCACTTCACAAAGAAGTGGGAAGCATTAGGGCTGGAGAAATAATCGCCTGGTGTAGAATCAGATGTACAGACAGAGGAGGTGCTGCATAAAAGGCTGCTAAATTAGTTATTTTCATCTAAGAACTCCGTTATTGGGGACTTTAAATACATAGTTGATATAATAGCGAGGTTTTTTTTTCCAAAAACCTTCTCTTTACATGCTTTCCATTAGGACTTTTGTAAAATTGAAAACAAGTGCGTGGACCTCCAGGTGTGCGCTGATTAATGAAAAGCACATTAGTAATATGATCTGCTCCAGAGGAAGGCTCTGTCATCTGTCGCATCTAAGTCAGATGAGGATTAACACCCTGACAGCTGATTTATGCAGATCCTCCTATTTAATATCAGGGGAGCACTATCAGGCTAATTATAGCATTCAAGATATCGTGCTGGAGAAAGTGAAAAAAAGAAACGCCTGAAAAATAGCTGCTCGTCCTTGTAGCAAAATGATGTTTACAGTAAAAGCTCATCAGCTTCATACATGCAAACATGCCTCTGGGTGAACAATGACCACAAGTGTAGGCAGGCCTTCCCTCTTACTCTGGGATTGTTATTGAGGAGTAAAACGTGGGCAAGCAAACCTTTTAGTCTTTAGTGAATATAGGTGACGTGGGATTCTAGAGTTCTAGCAGAGGAGTGCATTATGGAGCTGGAGTGACTAGTTTTTTTGTCTGTGTGGGTAGCGGCTCGTTTACCTTGCTGAGAGGACTATTATACAGGGCACATCTCCCCGTGGCTCTTTGCATGTGCTGACAGAGTGAGAAAACAAGGGCCACCGTCATCTTCACAGAAGAATTCACATGATGAAAATTCCTTGTCAGTAGTCTCTTCTGTTCTGCTGTCGGGGCTTGGTGCTATGCCAGATCTCAGATTGATTGAGTTTGATAATCTCTTAAGGCATTTTTAAAAGGTGCCATATAAAAAAAGTTCCAAGGACAAATTTTATGAAAGGATTTCAGAAGTTAGGGCTCACGATAATGAATTTCACACATTTTTTTTTTGCCTCGTTAACAATAATAAGAAAACCCATTTGACTGAAGTTGACCAGTTTTGAATAACTCCCTCCACGTCGTCCTGCTTGTATTAAAAGTTTTTCTCTATCTTGCAGAGATGGTGAAACCAACATAATCGCCAAAATGCTGATTAGTTCTTGCTGGTTGTTTAATATTGATAAAACTAAGTGTGTCTTAAAGGTCATCATAGGGGGAGTGAAACCTATGTTAAATGGATGGGGCCTATTCTCTGGAAAATGAATAAAACTGCAGTTATAAAACATGTCATTGTTGATGGTGAGTTGAGATTTCTTTTACAGGTAAACAGAAGCTATTGGACAGGAAATCCATTCAATTCAGGTGCATCATTGTTACCTGAGTGTATTTACGTATGTCTGGATACAGTCCAACACATTAGCAAGAGCATGTAAAGAGGTTTCACTAAAACGAATCAAACTGGGCTCATTCATAGCGTCGTCTTTTTTGTTGTTGTTTGTTTTGAAGAGAGACTAATGATGGTAAGAATGTATGCACTCAAAATTCCCCATTGAGTATATTCAGAGAGGTTTCGTTCCCAAATTCAAGCTTTTCAAATTGCAGAGCAACACTTACATACTGTTTGTATATCTGAGTCCCTTCAGGTGGCGTAGTAGTTGTTATCAGAATGTAATATAAGCATGTCCTTTCGTGTGATATATGCTGCAAATAATGCTCCTAATTAATTATTGATTATATAAGAACAACAAACACTTGCAGGGTTATTGGTCACTCTGTACATGTGATTGTGAATAATGTGGAATTTTGTGAGACTGAGCCAAAGATGAGAATCAGGGTTTCGACGCTGAACGGGAGGTTTTATTGAGCATTGCAAATGATACAAACACAAGTCAGCTGACTAAGAGGAAGTCTGCCCCTTTCCCCTTGCTTCAGGCAACCCAGTTTATATGGAAAATAGCCACCAGAATAATCTGCCTTGAGATGACTGTGTTGTATTTGGTGCCATATAAATAAAGTCAAATTGGATTGAGTTGTCGTTCAGATCAGAGCTAGTGACTCCTCTCAATGTCAAACAGTGTGATTTACTCAGAGTGTCTCACGGTGAGTCCATATTGAGGTCAACATATTATATACCAGTGAACATCTACACACCTCGCAGTTAATCAAACCTTGTTCATATCTATGGCAAGCTTCAGCACAGCCATTTTAGCCACTGTGAGTGGACAATAATAATAATAACAACTCCCTGATCAACACTTGTCAACAGCCCAAAGAAGCCAATATATAATCTTTGAGGTCTGAGCCTCAACATGAGGCTCTTGTGTGTGATTGCCCAGAGTTTAGGTTTGTTTTGTCATTTGTGAAGGCAATGAGTACAGTAAATGGTGCTCATAACAGAAGGAGTCAGGGAAGCTGTCTTTAGGCCAACAATGAGAGTTGTGTCTGAAAATAAGATTTGACAGCTCTGGTGCGAATCCAAAATGTTTCTAATGTAATAAAGGAGAAACAAAGTGTTATCTGCTTAGACATACAGTATTAAATGTCCTCATATGATATTGAAAAGTGTATTTCAACAGTGTCCTGCATTATGTATGCATATATAAAATGTCTAATTAAAAAAAATACATCTAGTTCCAATATGCTGCCTTGTTTATTTCCAACTAATGTACTCATTTTGTTGACAAATAAAGTTAATGATCAAATAATTGTTATATTTGCTTGCACTGGTAGGCATAAATTACAACTCCTTCTGACAACTTCAGTGAAATAAAGCTTTAGAGCAATACTCATAATAATTGCTTCTCGGTATGCAAACAGCAAAACTGCTATATTGTGAATTTGCACCAAAGTGTAAATAACGTGTACCTCTTGATAATCATTTGATCCTCCTCATGTATGCTATACCTGATGGCAAGCTTGCGTCTTTCTTTTCTGGACTAACAACAGCAATAAAGCAGCACAGCCAGAGGCAGCAGTTTAACTTGTTATTATCACTTTGAAGTATGTAAACTGGGAAATGGGACCATCCCAAGTGGCATGTTACCTACTTCTCAGCTGGATGAACACCTCAGTATGTTGCATTAACTTCAGTGGACATGTTGACACTTATTTAACTCCATTATAGTGATTTGTAAGTGCATCAATAGTAAATGGGTTTCATACTTAAAATCCACTCACAAATCAATACCGAGGGCTATCTTAACAAATGGACTATTTTGTTATTTACAAAAGTGTGATCCCTGGCCTTTGACTCGAAAGACGCATCCCAACATTGTCTGCTGCACTAAATGGAGAGATTATAAACTGTGAAGCTGTTGGAGCAGGTTTAAGATCTGGCTGCAACGACTCTGGAATCATTTTCAAACTGTAATTCAAGCTTTTAGCATATTATGAATTGCAAACAAGCAATGGGAATGCCCTTGGAAATGTGAACAGATGAAAAATCCAGTAATATTCTTCTGATTGCTGTAAAAAGCTACCCTGATTAGACCGCAGCCACACTAATTCATCACTTTTTAATTTGCTTATCGTTTCAGTGACAAACGATTTTCTGCTTTGGGATTTGGTGCTAGAATTCCTCCCAACTATGAGGTGAGTAGATCAGTTCATATCTCTGCCTTTCCTGCTTATTGTTCATATTAAATCTTCAGTTTTAAAATTCACATCAAGAAATGTTTCTTTCACATGAATGATATATTGCATACTGCAGATTCATGTGCTCCTCTTGAAGCCTGGTATTTCCTCTATTCTGGAACGTTATACTATGCAAGTTGATATCCATGACCTATTTTATGACACAATTTGTCATCCAGTCAAAATTTCACATTTAAAACTAATTACTACGTGTATTTTCATTCATAAGCCCCTTGTCTCAAAATATCAACTTGTCTTGAGAAAATATCATGTTGCGATGACATAAAAGCCCCAGAGTATTGATGCTCAATTTCCATAAGAATTCATGAGTGTGAGAGCATTTGTTCAAGCAAATTGGACCCTGAGAACCAGTGATCCTCGATAGAGCCCCAGGGAGATGCCTGACATGTGAAGAGCGTGTTCGTGTGTGCATAAAGGCATGCACAAATCTGACATGTGAAGAGGGTGCATGCATGGCTCTACATTTCTATGTATGGCTGAAAGACTTCACTTACACAATCTGTCTGTGTAGCCACTGTTCAGCAAAACAGTATAATGTGTGTCTTTGTGAAACGCCAGTAGTTATTGTTTTAATGATGTTCAGCCCAGTCAGCAAACTATTAATATTTGAATGTGCCCTTACAGCCTTGTAGCCACATTAATTTCTGTGTGATGATGATGAGTGCAGATGAGCATTAATTAAGAAATGAGACTAATCATGAGTTGTGTGTGAATTCAATAAGCCACAGAGTCCTTTGCGTCAGGTGTATAAGCTGTACAGATCTGCGAGCTCGAATTGTTCTGGTATCCTTCATTATGGATAGACCTGTGAAGGGTTATCAGAAATTATTTTCATATAATAAATGAGTTTATTCTTTTCTTCAGTATGGATTGACAGTCATATGAAACATCACATTTTGTTGCAGGACATGTGGTGTTTAATTTTCTTATTTTAAGACACTTATTTGTCCATATAAATACTGATGACAGACTGCTGTGAATTTAAAAAATGTTCACCAGTTTCAAATTTTACATTTAGGCCAAACTATGACTCTCAATCAAGCTCTTCTTTTTCAAACCAATAACTAACGTCCAAATAGCCTCTTGACTGGTGAACATAGGTTATTAAAGATGATGTACTGATGATATATGCAAGTTATTTGGTGATAGAAGCAACACGTATTTTGCAGGTGAGTGAAAAAGATTTTCTTTAAACAAAAGAAAAGAGGAAACCATTTTAAACTGCTCTGCATGATTTTATCAGCAGCTCAGTTTATTGTATTGAGTTGCTGTCAGGAGGCGGAGAAAAAAAGGAAAGGTGAGACTAATAACATCACCAATACCTGGAGATGACCCACTTCAGTGTCTCTGTAGCCATTATGGCAATGCAGCATGAACAATGCCTAAACTGTACCCCTCCATCATCTGGAGCATTAGTTCCCCTCATATGTTTTACATTACAAAAACTGGTGTAAAGAATGTCTTTTATTTACATACAGACCAAAATTCACTTTTTCTTTTTTTTTTTTTTCTTTTTGCAATGTCATTGTGTTTCTCTTATTTACTTCTCTATCTTTGTGCGTAGTGGTTAAATTCAGGTTCTTAATCACATTAAAAGCAAGAAATAATTAAAAAAAAAAAAAAGTAGCCAGCTGGAGTGGAGTCAGTTGTCACTGATCTGGCTGACAGTTGGTTCTCGAGAAAATAAAAAACCTGTTTCTAGTGAGAGGAAGAACCGGGGAGGGGGGGGTATTTTTGCCAATTAAACAGCTTTGAGAATAACTGCATCAATCTGATGTTTGGATGGCAAGATTAGTGCAGATAAATGAAGAGAGGCTTGCAATCCCTTTCCAATAACTAGATATTAAGTATTTTGCACATGCTATGCATGTTACTTTAGAATGTGATGAACAGATGATTCATGATATATTAATACATGCAAATAGCCATATAACAGCATAAATAAAAATATTGCAAATCTAGACAGAAGAGAATTCCATTTGCATGTGCTTAAATTATATGAATATGATATAATAAAAATAACATTTATAACATTGTAATCTTGCATATTTTCCCCACTCCGATAGAAAAAGGTAATTATTTTTTAGAGTCTTTTAGGTCACCGCAGATATGAATAATTGCAGCCCGTTCTTGAATAAATGTGCAGCACTGAACTTTGGTGTGTTCACTATAAGTATGCCCAAAGGAAACATTATGTTTGTATTTGTGGTTTGTGCTATTAGTTTTGCAATATGTAATATCATGGTCTCACTAATGAATCTGCCTGGT
Source organism: Parablennius parvicornis (assembly GCA_900302745.1). NCBI lineage: Eukaryota > Metazoa > Chordata > Actinopteri > Blenniiformes > Blenniidae > Parablennius > Parablennius parvicornis. The sequence goes on along the minus strand of OMNM01063826.1, from coordinate 49,517 downwards.
GGGGGGCTATCAGCTCTACGTGCACACGGTCAGCGGTTCCATGGTGCAGCTCTAACTCAGAGAGATGTTGCTTTACTTTCAAGAACAGTTCACAGTAGTCTCTAGTTGGTTTCAATGATATTTTTTCTAAACTGAATTGTATCTGGCAAATGCAGAAGCAAAAAACTATCCGTGAAATGGGAGCCATTTTTTAACAATCAAGTATGAGAAAATATAATATAAGTCAAAACAGGGCTCAACAAGGAGTCATGAAACTTTCAACAAACTGCAATCTTACACTTTGGATGTCTTTTATCACAGGTGTCCCATGACTTTGCCATTAATTTCAACCCAGATGATGACGAATGTGAAGGTAAGAAATGTCACATACCAGAACTGTGTCTTCATGCTGATTTTATTGAATTTTAACATTTGTAACCATTCTACACAGCTGCTGCAATAACATGGCTTCACAACAATGAGCTCGGAATAAATCTCCCCAAAAAGCTAAAAAAAAATCACAAATTGTCTCCTCCCTGGAGTGGATGACTCACCTGAGTGTACCTTTTAGTACATAGTTGCATGTTTACTGAGGAGTCTAGGTAACTGTATTGATGTCTCCTTCACTTTAACTTGCTGTTCTGTTTGATCAGGCATCCAGGGAGTGGTGGAGGCATACCAGAACTGCCTACCCAAGATTCAGTTGTATGGCCCTACCAACGTTTCTCCGATCATTAACAGGATAGCCAAGTTGGCAGCAGGGGATGGGAACATTAAAGATGCTTCTGTGAGTGGCCCCTTTATGGTCTTGTAGGAATATATGGATGCAATACAGACTTTGTTGTTTTACCTCCCATCGACTTCTGTGAATGTGTAGCTTCTGCTTCAGCTTACTGTTTACAGTAATGACTCCCCATGGTCAACAGTACAATATAACTGTGATTTAGCCCCAGGACAATTATCTTTTCCCCCTTTTTGCAAGCTCCCCACAGTCCCATACACCTATCCTGTGAATGAGCATTTCATCAACAAAACCACCACCGGCGGAACCGCTGAGCCGTAGAAGAAGAGGCTCGTCGTGTAATGCTTTTGAAGCCTTTAGACCGCAGATTGAAGTCTTAGTTCTTACTTTGTAACTTTATAAAAAGGATGAAATACTAGACTTGTATCTGTGCATTGTCTTAAATTACTCATTAATTACTTTGACATAGCTATTGCAGCAGGGTAATTAAGTAGTGCATTTCCTCTAATTAAATTAAATAGGTTTGTGTCTCACTTACGAGTTTTCTTCTGGAAATCAGTAATCATATTAATATTATTACTACAATAATGCTTTTACTTGTGCCAAGTGTTTGTGTAATTGCTTAATAAATCTGGGTAGACAAACTATCCAGAAAAAGAAAGGAGGGGAAATGCGAATAAGCGTAGCTTCAATGGTATAAGACATCTAGCCAAGGAGCATTTATTATAAGAAAGCAGTGATATAACCCCTTAAAAACTTGCTTGCACAACAGTTAATTCACTTATCGGGGCCACAGTCTGTCAGTTAGTCTTCTATGGTAGGAATTAAAATAAGGTAATTGTTGTGCAAGAATACACAAACATTTATCAACTGATGATTGTGTGGTTAAATTCTAATTTATGAAATTGTCTTTCAGCAAGACACTGTATCTAAATGGCATCCACTGGCATCCCTGTTGGCGTAAAGCAGGGGTGTCCAAGCTCGGTCCTGGAGGGCCGGTGTCCTGCGTGGTTTCTGTCTCTCCCAGTTGCAACACAGCTGATTTCAATAGGAGGCTCGTTATTGGGCTTTTTCACAACCTTGGTGATGACATCATCATTAGATTCAGGTATGCTGGAGCAGGGAGAGAGCTGAAACCTGAAGGACGCCGGCCCTCCAGGACCCAGTTTGGACACCCCTGCACTAGATAAACACGAAGCCACCAGCTAACACTAAACATGTAGCCACCAGCTAACACTGAACATGTAGCCACCAGCTAACACTGAACATGTAGCCACCAGCTAACACTGAACATGTAGCCACCAGCTAACACTGAACATGTAGCCACCAGCTAACACTGAACATGTAGCCACCAGCTAACC
>OMNM01063826.1:26569-41891 GCA_900302745.1 Parablennius parvicornis | reverse complement strand
TTTTAAATTGAGAAAGCTTGTAATTTCCGTTTGATGAATTGTTGGTGTTGGTATGAAATATGTTTTTTGTTTACACCCATTCCAGATTATTTGCCCCTGAACAGGTTTAAAGAAGAACAAGTGCTGTGCATATTAGGGATATATATTATCTCTCATTAATATTTAAGGCCCTGCTTACATGTCAGTGTTTTCAAGTGGAAATGTTGTCATGTAAATGAGGTGTAAGACTGCCTGGTGAACCAGCTTTGTGCTATTTCAATAATCTTAGGCAAGAAACAGAGATATCATCCAATTTTTTTGTTTGTTTCTTTAGGGCAGGTCTGCTCATATATTATTATCTAAAAGGCTTCAGCATTTTTATGATGGAGACTTTACCCGATAACACACTCTTTGTCCACAGTTAATGCTATTTGGCCTCAGGTTATGAGCTACACCAGTTCTAAAAGCGAATTTCCAAGCATTGTCCACTTTTTAGACATCGGAGATGTTGATGTTGGAACAATGTCCGAAGAACAAGTGAAATGGTACATTTTTAAAATGATTAAGCAGTGATTCTATTTGGATTTTTTTCTGTTGTTGTTGTTGCTTCGAGGTTTCCTGTGAAGTGCAAGTGCATTTAAAAAAATAGAGTACAAAGGAAAAGTACATGAACTGAAATATGATATATATTATTGATATTAGTTTATAATTCATAAGAATCTATTCTGAATACCTAATCTCCCATTTAATACGTGAAACATGCTTAAAGCTTTATAGGTTACACGTTATGATTGACAAAATAACAATGATATTTCATTTATATTCTTATTTCTTTTAGATGCACTTGTATAAAATAATGTCAGTAAAAACAAAACTGTTTAAAGAAAGAGTGATGCCTGTTTTTTTGATACCTCAACAGATTTGCCCCATTAAGTATGACTTGATAAATGCTCTACAGATACAAAGAGAGGCATTTTATTTTTGAAGTATATAATTTAATTAGAGTTAAAAAAAAAGATGACGAAAAAAGGACAGAATCTTCCTCCAAATTATTGAGTATATTGTATTAGAGCTCATTTAACTCAAGTTCTGTGGAGTTACTGAAACTATTAGTAGCTTTATGAAAAAAAACAAAACAAAAAAAAAACTTCATCAACATTCATGTTCTAAAGGAAACCTATCTTTGGTGCAAATTACAGCGAGGTGAAGCACCGTGCTGAAAGGAGCTCAGTACCCATTACCTTCATGCACTGCAGATTAACAAATTCTCAGAAAAGCTCAGTGGAAGTATCCGTCAAGGTGATGATTGCTCTCTTATCTTTTTGTGAACCACTGTTAGATAAAATTAACAAGTAATAGGTTTTATGCCACCGTCATGGGTTTCAAAACTCCCTAGACACACACAAGTTTTCATTCTGTTTCAATCACCTGTTACTAATCAGAATGAGGTTTACAGTCCATAACCCTAATATGCAATTGGTGTAACTACAAACTGTGTAGGTGAGAAGCAACCCATACATCATTAGGAATTATTTGGTTTCTTAAGAAAGAATAATGGGGATTTATTGCATGCTTGATTTTATTGTTACGCTGTGCTGTGCAGTCATTCCTTTGGATTTTATGATATGCTGATATGCAAGCCCGCATTTGCACAAACCTCTGTTCCTGTAGTTTATGCTCTCTGTCTTGCAGTTTGGTAAATAAACCTCATCATCTAACTGAAAGCGGCTCTGTGATTTATTACTGTTGTTTGTTGGAGGCTTATTCATTTTGTCAAATAAAGCCATAGTGCAAAACTGAATGTGTATTCATCAGTTAAATCAATCTTAATAAATCTAATACTATTTATTTCATAGCTCCTCTCATTATTGTCATTTGGGTGATCAGGTTGCAAAACACTTTCTGACCATATTCAGGTGTGCTGAAAGGATAAAAAGAAATTACAAAAAAAGAGGATACTGTTGGACTTTATAAATAACATTTACATGGTATACTTCACTGGTACTGTGAGTACTTTGCATTGGGAAGAGGGACTGAGCCTACTCTTTAATTCCATCAGGCAGCTCCTTTCATTTAATGGCTATTGTTGAGAGCACTGAATAACGGTTGTTTCCATGGTGACAACTACTTGTGGAGAAACTATAGACTGTCTGAATTTGTTTTTGTCAGATTCAGGGACAAAGATGTCAGATGTGGATGGTTTGGGAGGAGGTCATCAGCATGTTCAGATGGAAAGAGGACGCTTGGATTTCTTTGAAGACAGCTGCTTTTTCTTTTTTTTGCAAGGCCACTAAACATTCAACATGGCTATGGCGTACGGTGAGAGGAGTCCACTATTGACGGTTTCTTTCACTCCCACCCTCAGTCTTTCATCTGAAACTCTTTTCTTGTGCCTGGCCAACTGATTTATGGCCACAATTAAAGAACACTCAGCACCGCTAACATTCACTGGCAATATAATCAACAGGTAGATTGTACCCCTGGAAAAGGTGCTGTTGTTACTGAAATCACTTTATCAGATTACTTGTATTCCCTTTAAAACCCAACTGGGTTTCACAAGTACTTGTTTGGCAAGGGCACAGTAAAAAACAAGGACATCAGTTTTATTCTCAGGCTGGTTGCCTGTAATGGGGAAATGACTAATAAGGGATGGAGAATGGGAAATCTCGGCAGTAATTAGCTGTCTCCTCCTCCCCCTGAGGGAACAGTGCACACCTTTGAAATTCTTCCAGTGAGTTTCTCTGATGTGTTGTCTCACACACGCTTTCTATTCCTCAGTTACACAGTGCAGCACATACATGTTTATTCACACATATACACAAATACAATTCGAAGAATTAAGTTGATTGTAAACTACAAAACCTAAAGAACAATATAACATTTTTGCTAAATCCTTGGCAGATTACCAGAAAGGACACTTTTTAACATCTCAATCCTGTTGTTTTGTTTCTCTCCAAATAAAGCTAAATTCCAAGTCCCCAGCAGCGTTATTGGCATCCTGGGTTGATGGTGCATGCAGAGAGCTTGATTGAAGTGAGTCTATTGAAAGTGTCAATAGATGACTCATCCGGATTCAAGATTCACACTCTCTGACAAGAAAGAGAAAGGGGAGACTTTACCACACAGGGGGCTGTAATTGTGATAGTTAGTCAAGTTAAATTGACCCTCAGGAAAATGTTTTGCAGTTAAACGACGTCACAATGCAGTCCCGAATTACATCTCGCTTTCCATCTCACGCTGCTGTTCCCTCGTGCATCACTCTCTTTTTTTCCAGTTTCCACATTTACTTTGTGACTCAAAAGATATTGTCACCACCTCTAAGAAAACAAAAAACCCTCATTATCATTCAGTTTGCTTTCACATTACATGCGTATGTAAATATAATTCTTCATTTGTCATCCTGTGTGCTAAAGATAAATACCAATGTGAGCATGTCAATATTTTACCCATTGTGTAATTTAAGATGTCTTTACAATGTCATTTTCAACAAGTTCACTAACTTTACCTTACACGTTAATGATACTTGCACTGTCCAGATTATGTTGCGAAACCATCAGAGCAAAAGACAAAACAGTCTGATAAAAGGAGGATGTCTTTGCTTCTGACACATACAATCTACATACATGGAGTGATTAATAGAACTTGAGAGTGCTTTGTTGACCAAGTTGTCTCTTGCCTCTGCCCTGTTATTCCACAACAGAAAATCTTTGAGATGTTCCCGACCAACAAACCTTCTCTCTCTACATTTGCTTATTTAATTCCTTTGATTTGTATGTATACCAGCTGTTGTATTTATGTAAGCGTGAGAACCTCACAGAACTTGAACCCGACTGAGCTTATAAATACTTTTTCTTACACCACGTAGTGATTTTAGGCTGCTGGATTTGTTCATATGTTTTTTCTAAATATAATATATTATGGGCCGCACGGTGTAACAGTTAGCACTCTGACCAAATACAGTCAAGGGCCTTTCTGTGTTAAGTTTGCATGATATCCCGATGTGTCCGTAGGTTTCCTCCAGGTACTCCCATTTTCCCCCACAGTCCAAAAACATGCACTGGGGGTCCTGAGCAAGGCCCTTGGCCCCCACCTGCTCCCCCTGAGCGCTGCTCTGGGTTGCTGCCTACTGATGGGTTGATGCGGTGAAGAAATTTCCCCAAGTTACTTAATAAAAGTATGATTCCTCAATCTATGACTGCTTTTGGGAACCGTTGGGAAGTCTATTTTAAGCTTAAACTATTTGCTGAGCCATTATATATAGTCTGTAGTTGTTGTAACAGGTTTTGCAACAGTTTTTGCATGACATTTTGAACAATTTAACTCTGCTTCAAGTTTTCAAGGTTTGATAAAATGATCAGTTTGTTTAGATAATTTAGTGAACTTTTTGTCTCTATTGTTGTGGATCACTCTTTCTGCTCTGGTTGTGTCTGTGTCTTGTATCGTTTCCCTGTGTCCTCCAAACAAACATGAAATGTGGCATCACTTGGTATGGCACATGGAAATGTTGCATAGAAAAAAAAACAATGTTTAGAATAATCTAAAAATCTACACTGCACTTAAAATGTACAATGCACAATGGTCCTTTTAAGAAACCTGAGGGTGCTGGGGAAAAAGAAATGCTTATACCTACCTTTACCTTTTCAGCATCAACACATTGTTCATGAACTCAAGATTTACATGATTTATGTGCTATGTTTCAGAGTGAGTATTCTTAAAGAAGCTTGGCATGTATCTTTACCAACCTGAGAGAATCACTGTGAGATGGGAGACTCTGAAGAGCTGATGAATGAGCAAAAAGAGAGAGAGACACAAGACAGATGGAGGATCAGGAAGTGGAGAGAATTAGTAAGAAGAAAGTGAAGTCAGCTTTAAGGAGAGTGAAGAGTGGAAAGGCAGCTGGTCCAGATGGAGAAGCGTTGGAGAGAAGGCAGTGGACCTTTTGACCAAGTTATTTAACATAATCCTGAGGAGTGAGCAGATGCCTGATGGGTGGAGAAGGAGTGCACTGTATGAATCTTCAAGAAGAAGGATGGCACAGACAGCTGCAGTACCTACGGAGATATAAAGTGGATCAGGCAAACAATGTTGGTATGGAAAAGAATTGTTGAAGGGAGGCTGAAGCGAGAGGTTCAGCTCAGTGAGCAGCACTTTGGTTTCATGCCCAGAAAGAGTACCATTGATGCTATTTTTACTTTGAGAGAGCTGGTTGACAAGTACAAAGAAGGTCAGAAGGCGGTGCACTGTGTCTTTCTGGATCTAGAGAAAATATATAATTGGGTGGAAAGAGAAGAATTGTGGTATTGTATAAGTAAGACAGGGGCAGGAGAAAACCATATTAGAAAAATGCATGATATGTACAAGTCAGCGAGTGGTGAGATGTGCAGTCGGAGTGACAAATGGATTCAGGATGATGGTCAAGATATATAAGGAATTCTGCTCTGAGCCCCTTCATGCTTACAATGGCCATGGACAGGATGACAGATGGGGACAGACAAATAAAGATGCAATGAATTTAATTGTTTGTGGACAATATTGTAATCTATGGTGAAAGTAGAGAACAGGTTGCAAGGTACCCGGAGAGGTGGAGGGCTGCACTACAGTAAAGAGGAATAAAGGTCAGTAGAGACCAAATAAAACATGTATATGAATGACAAGGACGGCGGTAGAAATGTGAGGGTAAAAGGATTAGAGGTAGTGAAGGTGGCTGACTTCAAGTACCTGGGGTCAACTATCCAGAGTAATGAACCGTGTACAAAGTAGGTGAAGAAGAGAGTGAAGAGGGATGAAGTAGTGAAACCTGCTATCCAGTATTATTGAACACAATGGCACTGTTTAAAAGACAACAGGTTATACTGAAGATGTCAAAGATGAAAAGGCAGAGAAAATGTAGAGGTGAAGCTTTAGAGGCCAGGTTGTGATGGACAGAAGATTTTGAAGATGTGTCTGATTAATAGATGTGGTGAAGATAAGAAGAAGTAAAATCGAGAAGGAATGGGAAAAGGGTTAGCTGGAGGCAGATGATCTCCTGTGGTAAACCCCGAATGAAACAGCCACAGGGCAAAGACAATTTTATGAAAACTACATTTACAGATGTTGACATCTTTCACAACCTGTGGGTAGCAACGTAACGGCCATTTCAATTTAAATAATGCTTCTTGTATTAAATCAGTGAGACATCTCAAATGCAAATATATTGTAAACCACAAGGAACTGAGTGAGCAAGTTGTTCTTTCTGTTCCTCGCAAGGAGTATGAGATTTTCAGTGCTGGCAGATCTCTTCCAGATGTACAGTGTTATGTGTATATTGACTGATTTGTGCATTAAAAAAGAATAAAGATATGCTGCAATAATGGTGTGTAATATCATTATATAGCCGCTGCCTCTGGGGTTTCAAGAGGATACAGCTAATGCAAACGAAAGGCGACAATGAGTCTTTGGAGTCATTGCTGATTTTCTGGTCAATGACAATGATTGGCCATTACATGGTTAAAAACAGGTTAAATGGGTTTTTACACGTGTGCTTATGATCACTGTGGAAGCCAGAAGTTGGATTGTACATGTGCATTTTTACAGTGAATATGGTCCATGAAACGGAATGGTGAATTGCTGAGATAGCTCAGCATTTAGGCTTCATACTTGGAAGGCATTGAATCCATTTTTTTTTTTAATGCACATACGCCATTCACATCAGTTTTAACATTTAAGCCATTTGAACTCATGGCTTAAATGTGTTTGCCTGTGATTGACTCAAGGTTAAGGTAAACCTTATTATCGATAAGGGGCAGTTTGTGATACAGTCTGCAGTAAAACATCCATAAAATAAAATGGCTTTCGTACAATACACACTGACACATTTATGTACTATTGTCAAGCACAACAATGGTGGTTGAAAAAAAAGTTTGTGTGTTAGTTGGACCTGCACATAAATTCAACAATTGACCTGATGTTAGCAAGTGAAATACTAGAAACAGAGGACAGCTTTGGTCAGAATTGCTTGAGCTATTTTCCTGGGTCTCGTCTCGTATAAATCATTCAGGTTGTTGAGTATAATGTTCAATTTTACAGAAGTATTTTAAGAACCTCTCCGGTCTGTTTTTGTTTTTGAGTGTGATTGGCCCATACCAATAGACAAGGAAAAGGAAAAAGTAAGAAGAGATTCCATAAAATAATAATCTATTGTTGTCATAAAAGTTTGATCAATGTTTAAATTCCTCAACTTCCTTAAAAACATCATGAGCTGGCTGACATTTATACATAGTGCACCGGCACTATAAAAAGTGATCTGAGGATAGTTTGTTGTCGAAGGTGAGCCCAAAATATCTATAATTTTTTATACCACTTTAACAGCCTGGTTATTTTAGATTAAAGGAGTGTGTACAGAAGGTACTGAAATCCATCCACAATTCTAATGTTTTTTTAGCACATTATTACTGAGGAAGGACTCAAAACTAAAAAACAAGGCCATGATCACTACTTTCATCATTTGAAAGAGACACAATAACTGCGTCGTCACCAAACGTAATGATGCAACATTTAAAAAAAATCTGTCGACTTGTGCAAGGTGTCCCCTGCCTTTGCTCATAGTTAGATGCAATTGGCTTCAGCCATCTACAGCTATTTTCTCTTTGTTCTCTAATTAAAGCTTGCCGTCAGAGACAGCTGGGGACCCATTCATGTTTTGAAGAGTATTGTATCCACAAGTCAAAACCATAAGGGGTGTTTTTAAAAAGTCACATACTTTATGCCCTAAATGTATACCTCTTATACATTTTACAAAACAAATTGTCATTTCTATCAGCAGTACAGCAATCACAGTAAATATTAATTTGAAGGTTCACTGTTTGCAAAGATGTGTTTTACATTGGATATGGGCAATCTAGCATTCAGTAAGGCTTTGGAAACTGTCCGTTTCATGTTAAAGTATTTGTGTTGTGCTCATCTTTCCCTTGAAGGGAGGTATTGACCCTGAGATCACATTGCAAATCAAGACTTTCCTCCCATATTGATCTCAAGGTGTTTTTTTTTATATTTTTTTTATAAGGGTATAGTCTGGTAACACTCATGAGGGGAATTATCCCGTAACAGTTCAGAAATGTTTCTAAATTGGACTCATGATTTTGCATTGATTGCACATTGATTGGTTACACATTTTAAGTTAAAGGGACACATCCCACCTTTTTCTATGATTCTGCCTCCCTCACAGACTCTGGGAATAGGTTTTCTCCTGATCTTTGTGTGAAAATGTTGATTATCTTGTGGATGTCAGTGGATGGTTTTTATTGATCGGTATTGCCACTAAAGACCCTAATTCTATTTTGATGTTAGATCAGCATGAGTGGTACTTTGCAAACCGCTATGCTGGTTTTATATTGATTAGTTCATCCATTCCTCCCCCATTTTTCTTATCTTAATTACAATCTTTTGCTTGTAATCTCAAGTTTGCATTCACATGTGGCAACTCACTGATGTGACGAGTGTCTTTTCTTTTACTGAAGCACCTTCTTTCTAATTGATTTCTATTGATGGTAGATGTCAGTAATGACCTCTTTTCTTTCAGATTTTCATAGTATATAATGAAATATGAGTAATTTCAGCTGCCTGAAAGACAAAAATTCTTCCAAAAATAAGTAAAGTGATAAACCTAGTGATAATGGATTACATGTTCTATTTTTGTTATTTTTATTTGAGGAATTATTTACTGACCCCCTTAAATAGCATCTCTGCTTCGACTAAAATAACACTGACTGTAACAGAATAAATGTTTTAACATGTAGAGAGTGTGTACCCTTCTATTATTGCTAGTGCTACTATGTGAAAAACATTACAGTGAAGCCAAACACTGCTGGAGATTCTGTAGTGGAGGTAATTATGTTCACTGCCTTTGAAGACACTTCAATATTGAAATTAAAAAGCAACACATTCTACCGACTGAGCCCCATTATAATATTATCTTAATAAATAAATAATATCTCCTCTCCTCTAATGTGTCTCAGGATTAATATTCAATTTAAAGTCTGCAATGAATTTATTTGATTAGCGCTTTTGACAGACAGCTGTTACGTATGCAATGAGGTGATTAGTGATGACAGAAGGAGTTCTGATTACATGACAGCAATTACCTTCCTTGTTCATCAGTCAGCCAATCAACCTAATTTGAGCATCAACTCTCTGAGAGCACTGACATACCTCACCCTTCTTGTTGCCTTCAAACAAAAACTTAAGCCTGATTTGTACCACAAAATTTTCTATTTTTTTTTTTACTGACTTTTATAGGTTACATATTTTTCTCTAATTTAACAAAAATCAACAATTTGCGAAAAAGGAATGAGATATTAGTGAACAAAGTGCGGTAACTTGTAGTCCTCTAACGAAATCCTTCATATTGAGTAAGAGAAGAATGCACAGACTCCCTCTCTCTGTGGAAGATTATTAGTATATCAGCTTCCACAGTGTGTGCACACAGCATCACGTTTACACATGTTTTTAGACTACAAACCATCAGTAAATCAGGCTCAAAGTGTCTTATTTAGATTCAAAACATCTTTACTTGTGATTTAAAATGCCTTACCCTGTATTGTTGCATGTTTTTCATTATAATAAAATACATTTAGAGATGAAATCTAATCGTAGCAGATTAATTTCACACCAAACAGTCAGATTTTTCATCATAGATTTGTTTTTATTAAGTAATCTATTGAGCTTGTGGACAAATATTACTGGTTCTGATTGGATCTACGTGGCAGAAAAAAAGGTGAAATATTTAACACCTGTTTTGGACAGCTACAAACGAATAGTGTGAATAATCCAAGACCTTGATTGATTAATTAGCCTTTAATATTCACCTTGGCAGAGATCAATGAGTTTCGACATAAAAGAAAATCCCTCGCATTATTGCATTTATTAGTCTTTCATTTACGGGCCAACAATCACCAACTATGTTGAAAAAGCAAAGCACACAAAGAGAACCTCACCTGGGATTTCGTCTGTGGTGTTAAACAGATGAAATAGACATAAAATTACAAGGAAAATGAAGAATCCTTTTTATAGTTCAGGCCTGGACAACCAGTGACCTTCACTTTGCTGCATGGAGGAGGACTTTTAGATGAATAACTAATATTGTAGCAGGGATTTAAAGGTTAATACATTCTCAGGTATTGTTCTTATCTCAGACTTGTTGCTGTTACATTTTGCCAATACGATTATTGTTAAAGGTGAGGTCAGACTGTTCGGGAGTCTCTTGAGCCATGTGACAGCTTGTGTGTATGAATGTTAATTTTCCAGGCATTTAATTTGTTATTGAGCAGATCATAGGCTGCACGAGGCAGGTAGTAAATTTGTAATGTAGGCACTGATTTGAATACAATGAAAAGGGAGATAACGTTTGATGTATTCTGTTAAAATCAGGAAGCTAAATTCTGAATTAACTGCTCTGCATCCATTCAACTGTGTTAGCATCATAAAGGCCAATTCATAATTGAATACTATTATAGGTACAGGCAGAGGGCTTTCTATTTTTCTGCTGACCTTTTTCTTTTAAAATTAAAAAAATTATACCACAATACTTTTTTATTAGCTGCTTTTATTTTGATACAATCAACTTTTTTCTTCTAAAGTTGCACTCTTGACATCATTAGTGCAGGGAAGCATTTCAGTTGAATGTACACAATAATGCAATGTAGAATTAAGAAAATTACCAAATCAGATGTGATTGTGAGTAGAAATACCTTACATTAAAGTATCATTACTAGAAAAGTACTGAAATAAGTAAAAATTTTACATACTGTATTCGATACAATATATGTCCACTTTTCATAATGTTGACCTATGTATATAATGGAATAACTGCATATGAATATATAACAATATCATAGAATAATTACATGTGGTGCTTACATAAGTTAAATCTTTCTAGCACTACCTCCGTCTACGGGTAGTGCATTTTTAATATAATAGTTATAACCTTTCATTTGTATTGTCTGGAGTAACAGTGAGCGAGTCCATTAACGAGTTCATCATTTTTAGTGTCTGTTACATCCTGAGAGCATTAGATGAAGGCTTTTACACATTGTGAACATGAGTGTTTGTGTAATGGCATTTAAACATTGGTCTGACACGAACAGAAATACCAAAAAGGTTAACATTTACTTCATCCATCCTTCCATCCATCCATCCATCCATCCATCCATCCATCCATCCATCCATCCATCCAACTCAGGATTATGGGGTACTCTAGCTGATCCTACCTAAGACAACCTGGACAGGTCACCAGTGAATCACACGGTAAATACAGAGAGATAAATAGTCACACTTACGGTCAACTTAGAGTGAAAAATTATCCTTGATCTTTTCTGACCGTGGATAGAACCTGGAGAACCAAGCATTTGTAAAGAGAGAACCAGGAAACTCCACACAAGAAGGCCTCCCTGCCCAGAATCAGTCTAGGAAGACAACCGTTGTAAAGCTAGAGTGCTAACCACTACATCTCCAATAGTTATCTTCTTATAATTTGCTGACAGACTCCGCCGATGCTGCCCATTCCACAGAACAAACAATCAGAATGACATCAGTCAAATGTTTTTGGGACAAATGGTTCCACCAGAAGGAGAGTAATATTTATTTTGTGCCGTCCACAAGACAGAGCGGTCTGCCCAGCCAAACACATTCATTACAGGAGTGAGAAGCATTGCTAGCAATTCTTCTCTTAATGCCCCTCAGCAATGTGTGAGAGGGACTTCAAAACAAGACATTTTGTTTTAATGACCACCGACAAGCCCACGACAGAGGGGACATCTATCAGAACTGACTAAGTGCATGAACACATCTGTCACTATTCTTCACAATAGTGTCTCATTTAATCACATTTTCTCACTCGACTGCTGGAGACTCAGTCACATGTTAAAAAGCATCACTTGAAAACATTTGAGAACACCGATCATACTGTTCTGATGATTGAGTGTGAAATGCTCTTAATATCGATCAATATTGGAGAAAAGACAAATTATAAAATGGTTGAAACAGTCATCAAAATAATTTATTTGACATTGTGTTCACTGAATCATTGCCTATAGACCTGAGGTGTATAAAAAGTACAACATTGAAAGATGAATAAAGTGGATTCATGAATTCAGTTATATGACAGCTGACAACAGTTATTTGAAAAATCAGCTTTAAAACTTGGCGGCAATAAAGTGGTTTGCTCACAGACTGACATTATGACAAAAATCTGAGTGGTTCAGTCGAAAGAAGAGACACTACTCAGCCAACTGACAAAGCTGTAAAGAGAAATAATGTAAACCTACAGTATGAGAGCTTCAGTAAGACTGAGGTTTTCTGTCAAGTTCAAAGTTCAAAATTATAAATGCAACCTAACTCTCAAGATGCAGTGATACGTTATTTAATTACAGAATCTTCATGTTCTTCAACGTATTTCATCACTGGTAGTTTGACAACTTACCGAACATTTGTTGTTGTTTACAGTTACTAAACATTCTGGAAAAACGAATGGATTTACTTTATCAATCCATCCCTCCAGAATCCTCTTTCAACCCTCCATTGATCCATGGACAACGGTGGCCATCCTCTGCACCGTAACCTGCATTGGAACAAAGAAGCAGCCGCAGTGAGAGGCTCATCTTATAACACCATATAACAGCCAGTGACATCTTAGTGTTCAACCTCTCGCTGTCTAGCCTACTTTTATATTTTTATGACATTTTTAACTTACTACTGAGCCCCTGATGGAGACTAAAGTATCCATCCATCCATCCATCCATCCATCCATCCATCCATCCATCCATCCATCCATCCATCCATCCATCCATCCATCCGTACTGTCTTTCTTAATAAGCATCTTTTAATAATGTGAAAAAGGCTAAATTATTGTATGCAGCCTTCATACATTAGCATAAGCTGTCAGCACTGTGTGGGCCTGATGTCTGAGTCATTCATGAGGTTTTGACTAAAGTTATATCAGTCATCTGGAAGTCAAATGATGGTGCACACATGTTATTTTGTTCTGTATGAGTTGTTCAGTCTTTATTAAAGTCCACAGTTTTTGGCTGTGTGTGGTCCCATAGCGGGAATGCAATTTTTAGAAGCCATGCAGCTTCAAACACTTTTTCTGAAGAAATGGTGTCGAGAAGCCAATCCGCTGAGATAAATTACCAACATGCTGATAGCAGAAGACTCCTATAGGTAAGCTAGCCTTCATTCTGCAGTGTAAATATGTCTCTGGTATTGTGGAGACAAAGCTCCTCTTACCATGAAAGCAAACAGCTGCCACAAAGAGCAGGACACAGAACAGCAGCTCCACAGCTGATTTCATGCTTGGTTAAACGGACACAAGAATACATTATTAATTTCATAATAGTAGTCAGTAACTAGTGCATAATAACTTAAGGATGGATTAAGGTTTCTTAATCAACAGGAATATCCAATAAGACATTTCAGAAATGGCTACCCCAACCACACTAGAAGCTGCAGCTTCTCGCTATCACTCCCGGCTCAAACAAAAAGCCAGACTTAATGCTTGAAACGTGTGAGTCTACAAACAAATGCTTGACATTACAGTAGCTATGTCCACTTCTTTCACTCATCCATCTCTGCAGCCACTGCCTCCCTGGCCTCGGTAGAATAAGCGCAAAAGAGCAGGGACAGAAATTCCATTTCTTTTCATTGTTGAGGGGGTACAATAGCCAGACAACATCGGTGGTCACAGATCTCAGGGATTGTCAATCTCAGCAAACTGGCTTAGATACGATGAAGTTGTTTTTGCTGACTGGGGCATTAAAGGTCAATTACATCTGATTCACATTTAGAGGATTTGGAAAGGAATGTTTAGGCTGTGGTTTGTGTTAGTGCTCTATTTTATTGGTACATTTGTGATTGTAAAACATAGATGCACGACAATAAAGTGGATGAAGATCCATAGAAACCTGAATCTTCTTTAGGTTTAATGGTGCACTTTCAAATCTGAATGCAGCAAGGACAAAAACATACAGGATAGATGTTTAAATGGAGCTACATTACTTTTTTCTATTTCATAAGACATTCTTTGGTATTGTTGCTACTTACCACAGAAAATGTCATTTTATACTATTGTCCTTTTTCTTTTAAGGTTTTAGGACTTATTTATACAGATATATAAGTTTACCAGTATGAAAACACCAATATATGCACATTGTTTGTACTGCATTGTGTTTAATTCATCACATTCAATTGATGTAAACTCTTTTTGTCTGAACCTAAAAGCTCCACTAGTAACAAAGTGCTAAATTCAGATGCATGCATAAGTACCTGAATGATCAATGTTCATCAAAGAAACACATGAAACATGCACATTTTTTTTCAAGTGTCATTTTAGATGGATTACTTTAATGACCAGGATTTTACTGGTGGCACAGCTACCAAGTACCACAAATCCACTGTGACACCTTATAGTGCATATAAATATAACCTTTATTATTAATGTAGTGAGCTTTAGTGGAGGTGGGAAGAGATATTGAGAGAAAAAAAAAGCTCTTTACTCACACCCACGGCCACATCCTGTGAATGCAGTATGCGTAAATGGGGTTGTATTTCAGTTGTAGGGGGGCCTGACATATACTACTGCAGACAGTACCATGGGAATCGACTGAAACTATAGAGGTGGTGTCTTCCAGCATGCAGTGCTGTGTAGCTGGTGTCCTTTCGATTTTTTTGAAGGAGACCATTTGAGTGCAGTAAATAGGAAAATATATTTCCTCTTTTCATTTACTAATTCACTCACGAGAAAGCTGTGAAGATGTGGTTGTGTTTCATTGTTATGAGAAAATACATTGCTGGTTAGATCGTAGAAATCCTCATTGCTTTTATGTTGCTATAACAAACTCACATGTTGTAACTTGAAGTGGAAAAGCGATGTGATTCCTCACAGTAATATTTATGTAATGAATCTCGGTAGTACTGCTTAAATTAAAGTGAGCTGCTTCTTCAACAGAACGTTAACCATCTGTTTCAAGCATGAACAATAATAATGCTAATAGCCTTCAACTATCTGAGGAGATTGTGGATGATGAACACAGGCAGTCAATTAAGGAGTTGATAATGTTTTTGTTGGTCCATTAAATGTTTGCCCCTGTCCATGTGCAGAAAAGTCAGAAGCTCAACCTGGACGAGAGGTCTGTTGTGATTTACTACCATACAATCCCACATTAACCTTCATTTCCCACAGCCTTTGCTTTTAAAAAAAAAAAAAAAAAAAAAAAAAAAAAAAAAAAAAAAAAAACCTTTTTTTTTTTTTTTTTTTTTTTTTTTTTTTTTTTTTTTTTTTTTAAGTGGAGAGAGAGAGATACCAACCTGCCTG
>OMNM01063818.1:13908-28091 GCA_900302745.1 Parablennius parvicornis | reverse complement strand
TTTCTAAAAGGAACTAGCTAAGCTTTTGCTTGTATTTGTTCACTGGGGCCTCTCTCATTCCAAATAATGCAATATTGTTGTATGTGGTTTATAAACACACTGTCAAATTAAGTTAACATTTGCTGAAATAGAATAATAGTGAAGAACCCCACCTAAGAAATGTAAAAAGAAAGGGGAAAAAATGGACAAGCGTCGACAAAAAAGAAACAACGAATTATGACTGAGACTTTCAATAAGTGTTCCTATTTTTTTCTTTTCATTTAATGTTCAGTTGAATTATTAATCCCTGTCAACTGCTGTTGATCCCACATAATAAAGTGACGATAAAGATTTTGACCTCGGACTGACTGTTTCTTGAAACTTCAGTTAATGAAATCATTTGCTTTGTCAACAGCTATTGATCCAACATTAGATGATGCAGTCACGGAGACATCACACAGACTAATATACCCTGCAGTTTTTCTCGCAAAAGGACTTTGGAACAAACTGGACTGGCAGATGACTTTTGATGAGACGGGGGCTGGTGAGGAGTTTGTCTGCCACGTCTGTTCCTGTGTATCCTATAGGATAATGATTTGAAAAAGAAAAGAAAAGAACAGAAAACATTAAATTATAATGTGTTATCAGACAACTTGTTGAACTTATTTATGGTTTAAAAAACTTTACTGTTTGCAGAAAAATGTTGTAATTATGATTAACTGTCAACCTGAATCCACTGTCCGGCTTGTGAGATCCAAGAAAGGTACTCGCTCGTCAATAGGCAAGGTGTTCTGACACTCTGGGGACTTCTTATCAAAGTACAATAGCTCAAGAATGTAGGAGACCCATGTTGTTCCTAACGAGAGAGACAGGCTTTGGCAAACATTTACTTTTTCAACCACCATGACACATTAAGTGAAATGAATCTCATGCTCCACGTAATAAACAGACAGAGTAAGAAGTGAATTAATGTTGCAAAGGTCACCTCTGCACCAGGGATAGAAATTTAATCTTTAGTTCACCTGTCACTGTGGCTGGTAAGTAAGTAAAATTTTATTATTTAGCACCATTCCCAGATAAAGACGACAAGATGCTTTACAGCTTTTTAAAAACATACGAGGGAAAACTATAATAGAATTGAGCAGCTACAAGTCCAGTCTGGATAAAAATGTTTTTATATGCCTCATAAAAGTATCACAGCAGTCGACGATTTTAAAAGGTGTTTGACCATGCAAGGTTTTAAAAGTTATCACTATTATTTTTAAAACGAACACAAAAAGTAATCGTGAGCCAGTGAAGAGACGATATGACAGGGGTTTGACGTGGGTTTGTTCCTGTTTAAAGGTGAGCATCTGCATTGTGGACTGTTTGAAGGTGGTTTAAAGAGGACTGACTTAAAAAGGTGGAAAGGCCATTACAATAATCTAAACGAGAAGAAATGATAGAGTGTATAATCATCTCCAACTTGACCTTGGATACCATTGCCTTTTATTGAGCTAGTGGAAAAAGCAGGCATGTATCACTATAACGGCATATTAACCACAATAGAAAATGATCTACCATGTTACGTCAGGTATATTTAACCTTTTATTTACTTTTCATAAAGTATACAGTATATATTAGCAATCGAAAATATCAACATTTATAAAGAAAATATAACACGCAGAACACTTTGAAGAAAAACCAGAGAGATCAAATAGCCAAATAGTAGAAAGTAGGTCATTTGGGGGCAACTTTCAAACTAACCAAGTGGAGATGCAAACAGAAGCCTGTGTGCTCACTGAAAACATTTCTGTAACATGTCTAACAACATTTGGTTTCAGCCCAAAAAAACACACACAATACATACGGACTCTGGTTTCACTCATAAAAATAGTGTTGAGGCTGGACACACACAAACCATCACACATTCAAAACAGAGGATCTGCCATTCTAATCATGCTTATTAAAGTAACATCAGACATCAGAATTATCTACAGAATCAAACACATGGTGTTAGAACATCACAGTTAAAGTTATAGGGGGATACACATAATTTAAGCCTGATTGACTGCAGTGAGAAATTGCAGGTTTCTGCATTGCATGTTATTTTTGGAAATGGCTGAATCAAATGCTTCAACATACAATGACATAACAGAATAAAATAGATTTATGTATGACCTTAGCTGGAAATGATGCATTAGGGAGGAATTGAGGTATAAATTGATAGAAGGCAGTTCTACAGCTGTTTCCAATGGTAGCCTACGTAAACAAATGCTGATTGACACAAGCAAATTATAAGAAATCCAAACCCCCAGATCTTGGCATACGGGGGTAACTCAGCACTCAATGACACAACTGACTGCAATGTAGAATCATAATTATTAACAGTGAAGTGCTCAATTGATTCTTTAGTCCAATCAGAAACCAATCATTTGACCACATCAAACTCCAGGGTTGTGGAAAGCGCACTGTTATGCCTTAACCAAGATATTGATCATTAGGATTAATTAAATCAGATCTGACTGGGATGAACCCACCACAGTGGCTTGTAAACTGATTAAATACGCCCACTAGTACACAAAGTAACCTACACTTGACTGGTTATGGGTGCCAATTTCCATCCCTGCTCTGTACAAATAGTTTGTCAGCATCAGAAATCGTTTATACAAATTCACAAACTTACCAGCTTTGGGGTATGTCACAATAAGGATATCGTCTGGTCTGGCTTGAAAGTTTTGAATGGCCTCCCAGTTGTCTGTAAAACGACTGATCATTGACACTCCGTGGAAGTCAAAGAGTTTTGGACGAGAAGGTGAATCCATTGTTTACACGGTTCCTGCTTAGTTTTTGTCCCTCTTGTTATGTCGTCCTTTTAACTGCGTCTGGATTCTTACTGAGTGAAAAGTCCTGCCCTGAAATAGGGAGGTTCGAGGGGAGGGAGCTTCATCTCTCTGTTACAGCTCAGTTATCCAAATCACTTCACTGTATAGTTACTTGTTTCATTATCTTTTGTGTCCCTCACTTAATATAATCTTGTGTTTGGGACATTTAGGAGGTATTTTGGCGACACATTTGTGTTTGCAATTGCAAAGGTAAAGCTCAGATTTTGATGGTTCATTCATCTTGTTAACCATATGATTCAGTGACGTACAGATTTTAGCGAAGGCCACATGTCTTGAAACCTCACTGAATGATTTTCGTCAACCAAACTGGTTTTATCAGGAGACAACGTTCATTCACTAATATCCATAAGCGATTAAATATAATTGACTTTCCTGCACCTGGTAAGAGGTGGTTGTCTCATTGAGTGCAGAGAAAGCTTTTGACAGGCAAAGTATGAATATTTCTTTACTTCAGTGGTGTAGAGGTCCTTTGAGAAGTTGGTATACCACCCCTTTTTTCTTTTTTTGAAGTAGATCAGGAAAATACCCAGTCCTACCCTCGCGAAGGCCACCTTTCAGGCTGGCCCCAGCTGGACAACTTTTTATATCTAACCCACTCCATAATGTATTTGTCTACAAAAGAGACTTGGTGCATTTTGAAGATAAACTTGAGTTAAAGTGTATGCATTCATATCAACATTCCAGCTCTACAAATACAAGTAATATTTTGCCTTTCTGAATGTCCAGATGTGGCTTTAAGTATTTGGTTATTCATATTTCCAGAGATGTGCAAAATGTATATAAGGACAAATTTCACCTTCATATGAAAAAAATTAAGCAACACCTTAAAAAATTCAGACACTGATCCCCCAAATCCTTTTTTGTTTGTTTGTTTGTTAGTTTGTTCCATTGTATACCCTCTTACCTCTCCAAAAGTGTTTAAAAAGCTATTCATAAGGCCAGAATTTCATTTTTATGGAACAGTCACAACACTAGGTTGCAAACTGAGTTACTACAGAGACCAAAAGTACAGGGTGGCTTGGAGCTCCCAAACCTCTGTCATTATTACTGGGCTGCCAATATTTTAAAAAAATATACTATATTGGATTCATGCTTCAGTATAACAAGAGCGTGGCTTCTCCAGCAGCAGCACAGAGAATGATGCTGAGAGTCCCCTTAAATCCATTATACTCAGTTGGATCAAACCATGAAAAACCTCACGGGTGATTAAAAAAAAGTAACATTAGTTTCATAAAACTAAGTTAAAATCCTCACAACCAAAACCATAACTGTGGGTTAAAAAACAGAAAACCCATGTAAACAAATAAACCTAGAAAGAACAGACCTCAATTAATAAACTAAATTATAAAACCCCACGAAAACTATGTGCAACACCGCCC
The DNA here is from genome assembly GCA_900302745.1 of Parablennius parvicornis. NCBI lineage: Eukaryota > Metazoa > Chordata > Actinopteri > Blenniiformes > Blenniidae > Parablennius > Parablennius parvicornis. Next base: position 23,848 of record OMNM01063818.1, on the reverse strand, counting down.
AGCTTGCTCCTTCTCTTCATTCAGCCCGGAACCTTCTTTAGCAGTGTCCCCAGGGGGAATCTTTTACCTGTACACCTGCCTGAATGCAACTTTCTACTCACACACCACCAAACCCACTTCCACTCACACCTTAACATTTACAGCACACACATCAACATCAACATTGATGGTATAACATAATTGGCCGTATTTGTAGACTAGAAAGCTGCACCATCCAATGTGGGAGTAATGTTGTCCGTCCTTATTGGACCAGGTTTTCCCCAAAAACGTTTTAATATGGCCCACAATGTTTGCGGGACACCATCCAGACAACCTGCCTGTTAAATGAAGAACTTTGGCCAAACAAACCATCCCTGATCAAATCAGGTAAGCAGGTAGAGAAAACTTGCAGGGCCCAACAAAGCTTTTGCAAACTGACACACTGGATTCAACATTCCTTTAAGTGAATTCTGACAGATGTAATCAGGTGTCATTACCACAAGCATAGATAGCGATCTTATGGTATTTCCATTCAGTTTTAGCCAGCAATTTCTATTAAGAAACAATGTTGCCCACTCTGGCTCCTGTTATGTACTGGGATGCACTGCAGATACATTAGCACAAGCTGCTAGCTGGGACATTTGTAAGATGCAGAGTTGGGTCTCTAATCCAGTGAGCCTTGCCTCAAATTTGAAAAATTGCATCACTTAAAACATATACCATTCTCATGAAAGGCCGAGGAGTAAGAAAGAATCAGACTGAGGAGAGGAGATAGGCAGAAGGAGAAGGAAAAGACAGAGAAGGAATCACTGATGATAATGGTAAGCTAAGCTCGAGAACAAATTCAGTAAGAAGAAGCGTTGATGCGGACAAGCAAAGTTGATGTTTGTGGTGAACACGTTACAATTAACAGTCTATAAATTACGACAATAATGCTACAGGAAAAAAAAAGTGACCGGATTATCGAGCCACGTTAGAATGAAGCGAAGCCCATAGCTGTGGATTTTGTTCTGTAGTTTCTTTCATTTAGATATATCATATTTCATATGTCTGCATGTATACATTTCAAATTGTATATGGATCTCTTTTAGCACGAGCGACCTGATCTCACTATTCTGCATGGATTAGTACAGGTAAATAGAGACCTACAGTCTCAGCACCACAACTTTTTGGATGCATGAGACTGCAGAAGAAGTGAGAAGGTCTAGATTTAGAAACTGTCCAGGTCTTTCTTTGTGGAGTTTGCATGTCCTCCTCATGTGTGCACGAGTTTCCTCCCCATACTCTGGTTTCCACCCACGGTCTAAAATCAGGCATGTTTGGATAATTGGTGACCCTATATTGCAAGGCTGAGCAGTTTTCCAGGTCTTCTGATTCTCCATTTAATGTTAATCATTTACTGTTCGTGCCACAGTTTAATGAAAGAGACCTAACAGTTTGGGGGTTTTTTTATTGGTTGTTTGGTTTTTTTTTTTTTACTGTTTGAGTGGAATTCCCTAGTGAGGGACTATCCTGACAATTATTGTGCCCTGTTGCTACAATGTTTCCAAATGAAATAAAATAAAGAACAAGATCTAAAATATAAGGAACTTACAAACAAGATTTCAAGCAAAGACAAGTCAACACTTGAACCATGTCTGGAAAAAAGAGAAAAAAGCATAACAAGACCACTGCATCTTTGAATATAGTTTTTTTTAATCTTCCATTTTTAATCAAGAGTATCTGTAAAAACCAGTCAGCTGTCATTGGTTTTGGATGCTTTGTTTGTCATGATGTTCATAGCCCAAGATAAATACCCCATTATTGAATAATACTTCATATTTTTTTACATTTGCTGTTAGAAATCCATTTTGACTTCTGCACACACTATATATGGTTGTTTTCACTAAATCTTTCAACTAGTGTCCCCTTTTTAGCTGTTGTAGGAGATTAGCATTTTTATTCATTGATTTATTTACTTTCATCTGCATGTATAATGGCGGGAGATGGATGGATGACTGGTTTTATTTTCATTTTAAACCTGTAAAGCACTTTCTGCCGCATTTTGCTGCACTAAAAGTGCTATATAATCAAAGTTTAATTTGATGTGATTTGATTTCCAATTTCAGTGTGGAACTGAAGAGTGGGATCCTTCATCATCTTGTTGTAGTCTTCATCAAACTCTTCATTCTGAGCCACAGTGAAGTGGTTCTTCCAGTCACCGACTTTTCCTGCAGAACCATAGAGACTCAGTCAGGTCTGATTTCAGTTCAATTTATATTTTGCTGAAAAATAATCAAAGTACCTTTTCTCATGAATGAGGAGATTTTGAAATCCATACAGGGATTTGTAGAGTAATTGGTCATCACATTGTTTTTCATGTTGTCAAACTTCACTTGACTCATAACTCTGGTTTTCTCCTCAGCTGAAGGAGATAAGCCAAGAAAGGAGCAGAGTTTGTCTATTTCCCGTCCAGTATCCTGAAAGACACAATCAGGGATCATCCTTTCCACTTCAGGAGTTAGAGGAGAGCTTCAGAAAGGGGCTCTGAACAGGAACACATCCACAAAACAATAACATTACCTCAGCAAGGTCTTCATAGAACATGTAGTGGAGGTTTGAATAAGTCTGTTTCTTCTTCCACCAGCCATTCACGTGGTCGTACCAGGATCCAAACACCACTAAAGCCACAGGACACCATGTGTACATGGTTATGTGGGGTAAATATATCCACTTTTGCAACACTGATATGAACATCAACTTTAATATGTACATACATTTTCCAGCCAAGAACCTCTGAAGGTAGCTGTTCCAATCTCCAGGGTCTGGTTGAGCAAAATTCATGCGCTCAAAGTGAAAATAAGACACCATGTTGTCCTTTGCATTGCGGGCAACATAGACCATCTGCAGATTAAAAAACATATATATTATTCAGGGTGTCAAAATAGGAAAAATAAACTCAAACTCTTCCAGACTGCAGTTTTACAGACTGGGTTTCAGCTTTAATTCAAATTATGTGCATTAAAATGAATAGAAACGATTGTGCTGAGACCACAGAAAACTAAGGATGAAATACATAATGTGCAATACCACAAAGACAGTGCTCTACTTTCAAATTGATACTAAGTAAAAGCTGATACAAAAACAAAGTTTGATGTTTTCAGAAAGGGAATTTACATAGATGATATTAACATTAACTATCATCACTTCATGTTCCATTTTCATCATTGCAGGTCTGGAGACTATACTGTCTTACTGTTGGTGGTATAATCTGTTCAGTTAAAAAAAGAAAAAAAAAAAGAAAAAAAAAAAAGAAACTAGGGTGGTTTGAACCACACAGAGGACTCAGAGGACATGGGTTAATGAAAACCTTTGACTGATGCATCATTCAAAAGACTTGAATCATTGCCTGAGTGATACAGGAAACAAACATTGTTCACTCCTTTCACATGGAAAAGATGAAGCTCCAAATTGTTGTTTTCCTTTAGATGAGACATTTAATCGATTGATACTGACCCTTTTCATAAATTTTGTTCAGATACCTACATTTACCGAAGCCTAAATACCAGAAATTATCCTAAAATAGATTCAGAAGTATCCACATATTTATATTGATTCACACATATCTGGTGGACATGAGAGGCAGAAAACAGACCATGAGAAATGGACACACCTAAGTGCTCCATGGAAATAAATAAACAGAGCTGAGAAAAAGTGAGGTGGGTATTTCGGGCAAAGGATGAAAGAAAATAAAGACAATATGAAATTAACCTTTGGCACTACACAAAACAATTTAATAAAATTAAAATTAAATTGAAAAAGACTGAGCTTAACGAAAGGCAATCTAGAGTTTGAACAATGGGAAACAAATAACAAAGAGTGACAAAACAGAAACAAAGAATTATGACTGAGATGTTCAATTAAGGTTCCTATTATTTTCTATTGATCTGATGCTGGATTATGCATCACAAAGGCTACCTTACCCTGCAGTTTTGCTCCCAAAAGGACTTTGGAACAAACTGGTCAGGATAATGAGTTTTGATGAGCCGGGGGCTGGTGGGGAGCTTGTCTGCCAGGTCTGTTCCTGTGTGAAAAAGTAAAGACCAACATTCTGTTAGATTATATAGCATAGTTTTAACCAAAGTCAAAGTAAAATGTGTTATAAGGCAAGGGTTTTACTTCATTCATGTTTCAATATATTTCACTGTTGTGTGAAAATGTGATAAGGAGATGTGAAAATGTGATAAGGAGTGATTGTCAACCTGAATCCATATCCGGGTACTTGAGCTCCAAGAAAGGTACTCTCTCATAAATAGGCTTGGTGTTCTGTTGGTCTGAAGACATATGGCCAAAGTACAACAACTCCAGAATGTAGGAGACCCATGTTGTTCCTAGAGAGAGAGAGTGAGAAAGAGAGAGCGCGAGAGAGAGAAAGAAAGAGCGAGAGAGAGAGAGAGACTTCAGCAAATTTCACACATTCTGCAAATGTGAGTGAGAGGGGCTCTGTTTTTCACATGTAAAGCACTTTGTGCAGCATTCTACTGTATGAAAAGACATGCAACCAAAGTAAGAAGTGAAGTAAACAATACATAAGAAGTGAGTTCTTGTGTGGCAAGGGTCACTTTGTTTATCAGCCTCTGCAAATTTCAACTTACCTGCTTTGGGATATGTCGCAATAAGGACATCGTCTGGTCTGGCTTGAAAGTTTTGAATGGCTTCCCAGTTGTCTGTAAAATGATTGATCATTGACACTCCATGGAAGTCAAAGAGTTTTGGTCGAGGAAGTGGATCCATAATTTACCGTTCCTGCTTTGTTTTTCTCCCTCTTGGTATGTCTTCTTTTCAGCTGCTTCTGATTCTTACGTAGTAGAAAGTCCTGCCCTGTGACCATAAAAGGATGTTCAGGGGGGAGGGAGCTTTCTCTCTCTGTTACAGCTCAGTTCTACAAATCACTTGACTGCAGTACCTTTTTCTATCTTTTGTTTCATCAGATATATTATCGTGTATTTGGGATGCTTTGGGGTAGTTTGCAGATTCTTTTTTTTTTTGTAATATAAAAGGTAAAGCTCAGGCTTTGATGATCCTTTGACTAGTTAACCTCTTAGTTCCCCATCTACCACAGAGGTACCTGTAGGTAATTGATTAGTTAACATTTTTTTTCTTGTTCCTGACAATGGCTTACGCCAAGAATTGGGATGTCCTGTTTGACTAATATGGATTGTACTCATTTAATAGGGCAACTTCAGGCATGTTGCACAAAACCATGTGCGTTGGAGTCCTGTAATGATTTCAAAAGAAATGACAAAGCTTTCAAATGGTATGAGATGTATTGCAAGAAGCATTATTGCAACAAAAAAAAATAACTGACTTACTGGTAAACAAAACAGACATGGAAAACTAATCACCACCTCACAGGAAATTGAAGGAAATTTAATCAAGTGGTAGTCACATGTTCATTCCGTTCTTATTGTAATATCAGCTTAAATTTTTGTGATGGTGAGGATGGCATCGGTCATTAATAGCTAAAGATTACAATTGATGCTTTGAAATTAAACCATGAGGCACCACATTAAACATGTATTACACATTTTGATCAGCTGCCTTTCATTGCTGCCAACGGTGAGTGTTTAATGATTTTATGATGTATGATGCGTTTTTTCTATTTTCCTTGCTTAATGTTGTCACTTCCTGGCAGGAATGTTGTCATTTGCAACAAAAGATGAAACCAGATTCAGGTTCAATGTTTCACTTAACCACACTAATATCTACTGGTTGCTGATTGTCCGTCACATACAATAGTAACTCATTGCCTTGGGTGGACTATTGTCCTGTTGTTCATTGGATCTAAGGTATGATTATCTTGGTTGTAACCCTTGGTCTGGTATTGAAAATCAATATTGTCTTGTCATCATGGTCAGTGATTGCCAATTTGACGGAGAGAGAGAGAAAGCGAGGTTGTCAGGTGTTTGTCAGGTGTTTTTGGATCACCCGTCAGACACCTTCGCTTCCAGATTTATTCAATAAAGTCTTTGAACTTTCAAGATTTGTCAGAGAATGACACATAGCAGCAGCTTCCTTGTTTGTCAAAACCTAATAAAAAATGTTTTTTTTTTGCATTCGTGCAACACACATTTCTCTTTTATATCTTCTGTCTGTTCTGACTCTAACACATGATCTAATTACAGTGTAGTCAAACATGAAGTAAATTATCTCCTGCAGTGATGCATATGTTACTTTTGTACAAAATCAAATAAACCCAGTGGAATGGCACGTTATCAGCTGCATTACTGTGTGTGTAAAGATAGTGAGGTCGAAGGTCTTACTGCTGCACAGACTGTTACCAAAGTGAATTTGGCCTAAAATGAACCATTTGAAAGTCAGTTCTCCTGAGTACATCGATGTAATCTACCAGAAAGAGCAACATTATTTGGAATCCACACATTAAGTCTCACTCCTGATTTTGTAGAAAGTCTCCACCTCTGAGCCAGAGCTCTGCAGGTTTCTTCCTGTTTTTACTTTTAACGTCTCCTATGCTTGCTTAGGTGGAATTGTTGAATTTTCTCTGTAAAAGCGCCTTGAAACAACTGTGTAACTGGCAATATATAAATAACATTTAATCTAATTTACCATATTGGTCTGAATATTAGACAAGGTATTGTGAGGTTGTCTTATATTTGAAATCTAAGGATGAAGATAGATCTACGTCTCTTCATCTTGCCTTAATTAATACATTGTAGTAAGAATATTTTGCATGTGCTTTTTTCATCATTGTGATGTGGAATAAATGTCTATCTATCTCTAGAATCCAGTTGTCCTTTTAAAGGGTCGTGCAGTCGACATCAGTCTCGTCTTCTGGCTCTGTCCTGCAATGTCTTACATCAGATTGATTAGGCAGATCAATGAGGTAATTGTTTACTTCAGCCAGTTTCTCAATTTATCACAGATGTACCGCAGGAACCATGGCAGAAAATTGGGACTGATCTGTTTCACCTGGATGGGAAGAATTACCTGCTGGTGATCGACTATATGTGAAATTATCCAGAGAGGGCGCTGCTTCCCAGCATGTCTGAAACCAGTGTTATTCGACTCATGAAGCCAATTTTTGCCAGGCATGGAATCTCTCAATTGGTTTACAGTGACAATGGACCATGTTACAGCTGTAAAGAGTTCCAAGATTTTGCTCATATGACATCCAACATGTTACTTCAAGTCCTCTGTATGCACAGTCAAATGGCAAAGCAGACAAAGTAGTAAACATTGTCAAACAGCTGTTGAAGAAAGCTCAAGACAGTAATTCAGACCCATATCTAGCACTTTTGAGATATAGAGCTTCACCATTGGAACATGGCATGTCTCTTGTTGAATTACTGATGGGACGAAGGCTGCATATCATGATTATATTTCACTGCGCAAATGAAACGAAACAAGGTGAGACAAAAACAATGACAACTGCAAAAGAGACAAAAAGTGAATTATAATCAAAAAAGAACATGGTCAACTCCTGAGAAGGAATCGGAGGAGTTTGTTGACGACACAAAGACACTGAATGACCAGACTAGTGAAGAGGATCCTATGTGCACCAGCAGATCATCAGTGTCGGACACACACTCAGCTGAGGAGACACTTTTTGTTCTGCCGAGGCCGAGAGACTGGTGGCTTCTGTCTGCCAAAACCCTTTGGTCAATCCTTGGTGAAATTTATGAACCTCTGCTGATTGTAATACAGGCAGTTATCTAGTCTACATTCTTATTAACGGTTGACCACCAACATGGATTCAAATCATGACATTTACTTTATTCAAATCATACGCTGAAAGGCTTTTGTACAAGTTGCCAGTTGCCATTCAGTTTTGACATCAGATTGTAAAGGAGATTGCTGGTATCTCACTTCATTATTCATGAAAAATGAAGATTCTGAATGAAAGGTAAAATCTTTGATTTCAAGATGCTTCATTTTGTGAGTAAGCAGACTAGAAAAATCTATTTATTCTAAAAATTTTGTGAAAGTTAATACTAATTAATGAAAAACCTTCACTTTTGAAGGCTATCTTCATTGTACCATTATATCAAAAACGTGACCAAAAGAATATTACATTTCACACATCACAGCAAAAGGATTTTGAGTCTGCACATTTTCTTTAATTTGAATATAGACATGAAATGCTGCAAGAAATACAGGAACACAAGTTGAATGAGCAAAATAAACAGCTGTAACTAGAATTTATAACTGAAGGGGGCACGTTGATTCTATGGCACATAATGTTTGGTGGAAACACTACAAGAACCACAAGGTCCATCATGTAAAACGTAAGGATTTACTGGAATGTAGACAGCAACAAAAAGGCCATTTAACTCTAAACACTAAACAAGTCAAGCATCTCACATCACTGCTACTGCAAGTCACCTCGAGGTAACAAGAGAAGACGGGTAATGGTGTTTTTGTAGGAACAGAGGCAAAAGTAAATACATTTTATTCCAAATAATGTTTGTCCACCTTGAAAAAATATTATGTTATTACTATTTATTCAAAATGGCATCCCAAAATAGCATTGAAGAGATCGATCTAATACAGCACGTCGAAATTGTTCCTGAAATAATCGGAACAATGTTTTAAAGGTGAGACTGTGAAGGGCACCTAATACTCATGTTCATTTTCAGGAACAGTTCAAATATCGTCCCACATAACTATTGTGTCCTTTTCATCCCCGAATGTCATTTGCCATCTTTTCTAGGCAGTTAAGACATAGCAGAATCAAAATCCTGCAGATCTTAACTCTATGTTTCATTATTACAATCCTGAGCACAGCTCTGAAAGTAAGTCAAGCATCAGCTGCCATAGCTCTAGGTGTCACAGCTCAGACACATTATATCACCTTAGATTGTCTTTCACAGTAACAACTATGACCGTTTTACACCTTTATTCATGAACATCAAAAATAATCATATTTACAATGTTGCTTATACTTCATATATTTGAAAGATATTTTTCTCTTGTGTAGTAAAATACTTCTGTCTAGTGCTCAGGCATACAGTTAATTGTTATGTTATTGTGTTCTGTCTACGATAATAGATCTGAATTTTTTTGCAAAGCCAGTCTTGTGAGTTGCAGCCCCGCAAAGCTGTGAAGTATGTACATCCTTATCGAACTGTTTGAATCCACTTAATGCAACAGACCATAACTATGCTAAATATTTTGATGCAAACTCAACCAAAATGCTGTCAGAGGCTTCAGTGATGCAAAATTCTTCATCTGAAAGCTTTGACCTGGACCAAATTAACATCACAACATTAATTTTGAAGTCAGTTGTGACCATTAATAGCGCAATTCTTTTCCAGCAGTAACACATGCAAGCATGTACTGCCTGCCTCTTCATGTAATCAGTTTGAAAGTACAAGGCAAAGTGGACAAGTGCAACGGCAGCAGGGAGTTAAGAGCTTAGGCGTAGTCATATGCAGCAGTCACTATGATACTGAACACTAAGATGTAGAAAGGGGTTAGCCCAAATCCGGGGTTTATAGACCTATTATAAATAGCACAAAAATAACCATGAGTATGTATGGCACATTTTGACATCACAAAGAAAACCGACATGTTGAAGACGAAAAATACTGTATGTCCTATAAAAGCAAGTCAATTCACAAACCAGTCATATGCAGACATGGGATTCATGGAAACAACAGAATGAGCTTCACCTTTAGTCTTTTACCTTTCATGAATGTGGTGACTACCCTGCAGTTTTGTTCACTTAACAACTTAGGAAAGGTGACATCTATCAACTTCTGCAGTGTGAAAACAGGGCATGTATGTATGAAGTATGATGTAGGAAATTACGGTATATGGGAGGATAATATGAAAGCTTTAGAAGACATTGTGCTGTCTGGTTCATATGTGCTATACCAGGGGATCTCAAAGTGATGGATAATGGATAATAAGATTCTCACAGACCTTGAAAAACACTATACCCCAGATTTCTCCTGCTGTA